>JABXWE010002799.1:0-88774 GCA_014611495.1 Limonius californicus | reverse complement strand
ATACAACGTTGAAATTAGTTCTGTGAAAACCGTGATAAGGCTCAAATATTTATAACAGGAAGTACTAGTATTAAATTTCACCAGGACGATGACATAATGTAATATGCGCTGATTAGATGGGTCCGGTTAAGGGGGGCAATTTTTCCTAAAAATGAGACTTATGGACTGTCCGTATCCGTGTATTAGAGGGTCCGGTTAAAAGAGGCTATTTAACATGTGTTAATAATAGCAGAACATTGGTTCTACGAAATGTGTCTGTTTATAGGAAGTGTCCACTAAGGAGTGCCCGTAATAGGAGGTTTCACTGTATTGTCATTTAAACTAACCATTTTAGACAGAATATATCAACTTTGAACTTCTCTTTAAACTATAAACTCCATCTTAAACACAAGGTACAGTCTTTTAATATTGACTTTTTGGCTTTTCATATTGCCCATAAGTCGATTTAGAACAATCAGTTATCATTGAATTTAATATCATCTTGCCTTTTAATGTCGACATGTTGTCTCTTAATTTATGAGTCCCCTTTCATCTTGACAGGACAACTTTCAACTTGGCAGCCATATTCTAAATTTGATATTTTGGCCCTTAAAGTGGTATTCTTGTCTTTAAACTATTATAGCTGCGAATTTAACTTTAAACGTTGGCGTCTTTTGAATTTGAGAAGTTGGCTTTTAAACTCAACATGTCGCCTTTTGAACTGAATTAATCGATTTTCAACTCGACCTCAGTACCTAGCTCAATATATAGTGTTGAAGGTTTTATTAATTTAAGTCAAGTTGTTGCAGTCAATTTTCAGCTACATATTTATGTCGTTTTTAAATTTGACATCTTGGTTTTTAAAATCGATATAATGCCCTTTAAATTAATAAACTTTGCTTGAATTCGACAGTCCTCTTTGAACGCAAGAATCATCTTTGAATTTCACTATTCCACTTTGAAATCGACATGTCGGTATTGAGCTTAAGATGTTCAGTTATAATTAAACATACGAGGGCTCTTTCTGCTGAGCCTAGTAGAGTAATACATAGTATATTGACAAAACACATTTATTTATAATTGTTGTTGAGGCAAACTTACTGTGGTGTACCATTAAGCATTGGCAGTACTACGATCCTGCGGTGCTACAGTGGAAACATGTCCAGTAATTCCAAAAAATGTGGCGACCACCTTTTTGTTTCGGCCTTTTCACGAGCAACTTTTGTTGGGGCCGATTCGTCCTCAAAGACCCAAACTGCCGACTGTAGCTTTCTTTCGGGATCATAGCAGGATACCCACGTTTCATCACCTGTAATGATGGTATGTTGTACACCAAATGAGACGAACCATTGTCAAAGCAACCCAGTGTAGATCTGCACCATGCCACACGGTTTTCTTTTTGAACTGGAAGTTGTCATTTAAGGAAAGTCGACCACGGTGAAATACATTGTACCACCGCTTTACGGTAGCTAAGGGTGACATGACTTGTCACCAAACACTCAATTGATTTCTTCGAAACATTCTTTACGGCTTAAGCTACGCGTGAAATCGTAAAAAATCACAGCTCGGTAATGCTCTTTATTCAATTCCATGATTTCTTAGGGAAAGGATTACTTTAAAATTATGTATTTCAGAAACCTTCAAGTATATTTCACTATAATTAAATTTGTAAACAACTACGTTAAAATGTCAAGCAAAATTTGTTTCAAAATATTACAGCCTGATAGATAGGCTCAGCGGAAAGAGCACAGCCCTCGTATATACTTTTAAATGTAATAAGTTAACTTTAAAGTCGGTAAGGCGAATATAATTCCCACATCTCATCGCTTAAGCTTGGTTTTAAATACGAGCAACTTAACGTGACACGTGGAGTTTAAACCGTAATGTTGAGATAAACTCGACGTGTTTAACTCAACTACAAATATTATTAAACAAATACTATTGAATAAACACATTACAATGAGTGTAAAATGACAAACATTAAATAATAATAGCTAAAACCTAGTACAGCGTAAATATGTGAGGTAATAATAGCAATTATCACACACGCAAAACATCATATCTCGCAAGACAATAATATGGGAACTTAAAAAGATTATACTAAGCAGCCAGATTTAAACTTTGCAAATTTTAGTAGAAACTATCGTTTATTTCTCCTTGCGCCAACAACTAACCTCATGCAGATGCTGGCTAGTATTAAGTCATTTCCTAAAACCCATACGACGTTACACAGTTTAGTTTACTTTCTAAACCTCCCGTTGGAAAAGTAAACGCGATATTATGTCGATTTCAAACTATTTGTATTTCGAAATCGACTTGTACATTTCGTATGGTTTTGCATTATGGTAAAGCAAAGAATTGAATAATTGTGCGTGAGCTATAAAGTAGCTGAAGATAAGTTGGCAGTGACATTGAAAATATTTTTACGCTAGTTTATCGTTTTGCTAATCGCATCGAGAAAGGAAGCGTGGGACTGCTTTTATTGCTGGTGTGTATACCTAAACTATGAGGGCGAGGCTTTATTACCGGAGTCTCGCGTTACTATTATTCCTGCTGGTTAATTACCCTCGTAATTTCACGTTTTCTTCGGCAGCAACAGCGTCGTGATTCGCCGCCACTGATCCTTGGAAAAGTTTGTAGACCTTCGATTAGAAGGTTTTACTTTAGAACTCAGTCGCTGGCTGTTAATTGGAAGATGTTAGTTGGCTGGTTGGTGTGTTGTATGTATACACAATAGTATCCCATTTCTGATGCTGATGGTAGTAGTGGCGGTGGCGGCGACGATCGTGGTGGCTAAGTTGCAGCTTCCGGTGTAGCAGACGTCACGTTGAAATGTACAAGGTGAAAATTCCAAGATTAAATTGCGTGATTAGCAGGAACGTGATGTAAAATTTTAACCTTCATTGTATTTATACCAATGGCTAGAACACTGCTTCCTATTTCATTCACTCCTTTTCTATTTACATTTTGTTGCGTTTTGGTTCTAACAGTAATCGTCGAAAATTAAACACTCCAGACGTACCCAGGCGTATTTACAAAACAATCTTTAAAATTGGTTGTGTGATTAACTGTCTGTTAATTTATTCTCCAATACGTCACAAAAATATAATTTAACGGATTCGGAGACCATGAACTGTAAGTTGTCCTCAAAATGCATTGCGACAACTATCATCATCTACTTCGGAAACATATTATCTACTCAGACCAGTAATATACCTAATTGCTAACTATTTAACTAAACGTTTAAGTGGGAAAAAGCAAAAGTAAACATCTTCGGTGGGTTGTATCTAGCATGATTGATTGACCTGATGGGCGACCCCTTCTCAAAGCCCGTGCAGTTTCTGAGAATTTCCTTAATGTGTCTGTTTCGTGACCGTTCCTGCGGTGCAGCAAATGACATAAACTGTCCAAAATTGTCGACCAAAAAAGTCAAATTAGATCGAGTTGCAGCGTTTCGGTGCACACAGCGTGCAACAAATAAGCAGCTCAAGTATAAACAGCAGCTGCAGTTCCACCGTCGAATCGCAGTTAATGCAGTTTGGTGCACACACCTACTTTGTACAGGCTGCTCAAAAACTGCACTTGTTGCTTGTTACTCGACGACCTTCCACGGAGGAAATGAATCGGTCACTTGCTAGTTATTATTCACGCATTGTTGTTGCTGCTACTCGATTTCTTATCTTGAAAGTAAGTTCCAATCAGGATATTGGCAGCAAATTCAACGTGCAACAAATCTAACAGTTAACAGAAACGTCTTTCTGCATCTCATTTTATGGTGAACCAGAAGGTGTTACCCTCAATAATTGAACATTTTGAAGGACAGAGTCTCGGTTTAAAGAATCAGTCTATAAAAATCGGTTTTAGATTCTGAAACTTACAAGCGACTTTAGAACGGACAATCATCGGTTCTAGAATGTAGAATCGAAAATTTACTTCGTTTCTAAGCTCGGAAATCTATTTTTGATTGTAGTGATACAGGAATAATAATGATCTTGATGTATGGTTTCCTTCAAGTTATATCGTTATTATCTGACCAAAGGAAGATTTAACGAAATAACAGCCCCGGCTTTAGGTATTTCATTTGAAAGTTCACCATTTTCAAATATACATTTTATTTACATTTTTTTATAAAATAAAATTTCAATATAGAATTATAATTACATAAAATATACTTTACTGACTATTTCACACTAACTGGAATGTCTGTCCAACTTTTTTGTGCAATATCGTGGGAGTCATACCAAGTTTCGCCTAAGTAACATATATTTCTATATTCCAGGCGATAAGTTTTGATGTTTTGGAGATACCCGCGGTGTCACGTTTTAATCTGTTTGATTCTATAATACCTTGACGGTTGTTTTATAGTTTTATGTTTAAATCCCATACGTTTAATAACTCCTAGCAATGTACTTTTGGAATACTTTATTGCAGTATAATCTTCATTCAATCTTTAATTTAACAATTTTACCATAAGCAAGCAGTTTTCGAGGTATATTTGATATATTTTTCGCCGAATTAAATGTTCGCTATCAGTCCACGGTGTCCACATTCTTAGTTTAGTTTAGACCAAGTATCGCCTAAGTAACATATATTTCTATTTTCTGGGCGATAAGTTTTGATGTTTTGGAGATCCTCGTGGTGTCACGTTAGTAATCTGTTTGATTCTATAAAACCTTGACGGTTGTTTTATAGTTTTATGTTTAAATCCCATACGTTTAATAACCCCTAGCAATGTACTTTTGAAATACTTTATTGCAGTATAATCTTCATTCAATCTTTAATTTAACAATTTTACCATAAGCAAGTAGTTTTCGAGGTATATTTGATACATTTTTCGCCGAATTAAATGTTCGCTATCAGTCCACGGTGTCCACATTTTTAGTTTAGTTTAGACCAAGTATCGCCTAAGTAACATATATTTCTATTTTCTGGGCGATAAGTTTTGATGTTTTGGAGATCTTCGTGGTGCCACGTTTGTAATCTGATTGATTCTATAATACCTTGACGCTTGTTTATAGTTTTCTGTTAAAATCTCATAAGTTTAATAACTCCTAGCAATGTACTTTTGGAATACTTTATTGCAGTATAATCTTAATTCAATTTTTGATTTAACGATTTTTCCATAAGCAAGCAGTTTTCGCGGTATATTTGATATAATTTTTGCTGAATTAAATGTTCGCCATCAGTCCACGGTGTCCACATTTTTAGTTTAGTTTAGACCAAGTTTCGCTTAAGTACATATATTTCTATTTTCTTGGCGATAAGTTTTGTTGTTTTTGGAGATGCTCACGGCGCCATGCTTGTAATCTGTTTGATGCCATAATAACTTGATGCTTGTTTATAGTTTTATGTTTAAATCCTATACGTTTAATAGCTCCTACCAATGTACTTTCGGAACACGTTATTACAGTATAATCTTCATTTATTCTTTGATTTAACAATTTTACCATAAGCAAGCAGTTTTCGCGGTATATTTGAAATATATTCGCCTAATTAAATGTTCTGTATCAGTCCACAGTGTCCACATTTTTAGTTTAGCGTAGACCAAGATTCGATAAGTTTTGATGTTTAGAGATACTCGCGGCGCCACGCTTGTAATCTGTTTGATTCCATAATACCTTGATACTTGTTTATAGTTTTCTGTTTAAATCCATACGTTTAATAGCTCCTACCAATGTACTTTCGGAACACTGTATTGCAGTGTAATCTACATTCAATATTTGATATATTGTTTGCCGAATTAAATGTTCGCTATCAGTCCACGGTGTCAACATTTTAAAATTTAGTGTAAATAAATATCTACTTCACATAAAAGTCCATTAACAACGACTTTGCGCTGTTTACTTCTTAAGTTTAAAAATTATGTCATTAAGGCAACGATCTAATCTAATCCCTGAAAAGTAACTTATTACTGATTCGAGCTTCTCCCCTCTGCCTGTGCTGTCCGTTTTAAAGTGCCATGACAGAGAACCTACAACTTAGAGTGGGATCCGAAGCACGGGAAGTGTATGTAATTCTACACCAAAAATGATTTATAGGCAAATTGGATGAGGTGTTGCATATCTAATATTTCCACAAATGAAATTGTATTAGAACTACAGGTACACAAAAAAAATATGAAAACACACTATATGAACCATTCTTGCGGGAAAGTTACTGTATAAGATTCAAAAACCCCAATTCCTTCCAAGTATTACAAATTCCACACAAATGTGTTTTCGTGGGAGATCTTAGCAATCACAATCTAGTTGTAATTAAGACTAGCTCCGCTACAACGAGATCTGGGATATAACGAGCGTTTTCAAAGTAAATAGTCGGATTTCCATATACCTCCTGTTTGTCTCGGAAACAACGAACGCAAACTAAAAGATTTTAGCATTATTAGAATATGATAAACAGAAATTATTTACCTACAGACAAACTACCTAAAAACATCTGGTAAGAATTGTAATTCAAATAAGAGAGGACCTTCATTCGGTATTTTGGATGCAATTTTTTTCTTAGCTATTTTCCGGTGATTTTTCTGCTACTAACCAAGAAAAAAATAATTTAAGTCGTTGATACTTGTACTGCTTAAATTGTTTTTTGCTTAAAACTCTCATTATTTAAACTTTTATCTTAAATTTATCATATTATGTTATTCGCCACGTAGAAATTCCTTATCTTAATGTTGCATTAAAAATGCCTGATAAACGTAAACAAATAGAATTTTCTTCTTTTTGATGAGATTTTGATTCCATGTACGGTTTATTTGGTAAATTATCCAAAAGTTTTCTTTTTCTTGCAATTTATTCTGACTTTTTTAGTGATTTCTCCATAACAGTTTTTCGTAGTTGTTTGGAATGGTACTTTTCCTTAGCACTCTTTCCATAGCGTGTTTTTCATATCCGTTTCCATGACTCCAATTCGATAGGCCATTTTCTATTACAATTTTTTGATCTATTTTAATTTTTCATGATTTCTTCGATAACACTTTTTGCGTAGCAGTTTTTCGTAGTTATTTGGAATGATACTTTTCCTTAGCATTCTTTCCATAACTGCTTCCATGGCTCCAATTCGATAGAAAATTTTCCATTGCAATTTTTTTGATGACTTGGTAAAATGGTTTGGGTAGTTGATTCTTAAAAACCTTGTATGTTTGAATGTTTATAAGAAATTTCGTATTTTTGGAGATATTCTAAATACTCTTAAATTTATGGTAGGATTTTGGCCACGTAGTAATCCCATCTCTTAACTTAGCTTTCAAATATGCAAAATTAATTTAAACTAACCGAAATTAATAGTACTTTTTGATTTTAGATGAGTTTTCATAATTTATTATGAATTTTTCATGATTTCTTCGATAACGCTTTTTGCATAGCAGTTTTTCGTAGTTGTTTGGAATGGCACTTTTCCTTAGCATTCTTTCCATAACCGCTTCTATGTCTCCAATTCGATAGAATATTTTACATTGCAATTTTTTTCATGACTTGGTCAAATGGTTTGTTTTATTGATTCTTAAAAACCTCGTATGTTTGAATGTTTATAAGAATTTTCGTATTTTTTTGGGGATATTCCAAATACTCTTAAATTGATGGTAGGATTTTCGCCACGTAATAATTCCATCTCTTAACTTAGCTTTCCTTTCCTTCGATAAACGTTTTCCATAGCAGTTTTTCGTAGTTGTTTGGAATGGCACTTTTCCTTAGCATTCTTTCCATAACCGTTTCCATGGCTCTAATTCGATAGAATATTTTCCATTGCAATTTTTTTGATGACTTGGTAAAATGGTTTGGGTAATTGAATCTTAAAAACCTCGTATGTTTGAATGATTATAAGAAATTTCGTATTTTTTTGGCGTTATTCTAAATATTCATAAATTTATGGTAGGATTTTCGCCACGTAATAATTCCATCTCTTAACTTAGCTTTCAAATATGCCTAAACTAACAGAAATTAGTAGAACTTTTTGATTTTGGATGAGTTTTCATTAATTTATTTTGCATTTTTCATGATTTCTTCGATAATACTTTTTCCATAGCAGTTTTTCGTAGTTGTTTGGAATGGCGCTTTTCCTTAGCATTCTTTCCATAACCGTTTCCATGGCTCCAATTCGATAGAATATTTTCCATTGCAATTTTTTTGATGACTTGGCCAAATGGTTTGTGTAATTGATTCTTAAAAACCTCGTATGTTCGAATGTTTATAGGAAATTTCGTATTTTTTGGAGATATTCCAAATATTCTTAATTTGATGGTAGGATTTTCGCCAGTAATAATTCCATCTTTTAACTTAGCTTTCAAATATGCATAATTAATTTAAATTAACCGAAACTAATAGAACTTTTTGATTTTGGATGAGTTTTCATTAATTCTGAATTTTTAATAATTTCTTCGTTAACATTTTTTCCAAGCAGTTTTTCGTAGTTGTTTGGAATGGCACTTTTCCTTAGCATTCTTTCCATAACCGCTTCCATGGCTCCAATTCGATAGAATATTTGCCATTGCAATTTTTTTGATGACTTGGTCAAGTGGTTTGTGTAATTAATTCTTAAGAACCTTGTAGGTTTGTATGTTTATAAGAAATTTCGTATTTTTTTTAGATATTCGAAATTTATGGCAGGATTTTCGCCACGTAATAATTCCATCCCTTAACTTAGCTTTCAAATATGCATAATTAATTTAAGTTAATCAAAGCTAATAGAACTTTTTGATTTTGGATGAGTTTTCAATAGTTTATTCTGAATTTTTCGTGATTTCTTCGATAATACATATTGTGGAATTCACAAGTATCCGAGCAAGTATCTAATATGTTTGTAGGCTGTTATTATTGTCGTGTGCTTGCTAACTGAGGTAGTCTTCAAAATTACCATGGTTTAAACATACCAGGTGTTTCGGTCCGGGCTACTTTTGGCCATGCCTGTACCGAAAAATACGAAGAGAGAATGTTTGTAGATTCGAACCGAGCGGATGATTGTGCATTTTGGACAAACAATTGCGTATACAGTGCAGCGGCTTGTCCATCCCGTACGATTATGCCTACGTCTCTCTCCGGCACACGCAAAGGATCGGATTTTGCGGTCCAACTGCTGCAACCGAAGAAGAAGAAATAAGAAATGCAAAAGGTCAGAAAAAATGCATCGGGCTTTTGTTGCTCTCGCAGTCTGATGGATTTGTTCTGGAGGGCGAGCTGATGCATCAGCCAGCGTGGTTGCTGCATCTCGACCGAAATTGCTCCAAAGTCTCACCAACAAAGCAGGATCACGGTGGACTTAATGAATCGTATTTTTTGCTCGTCTCCGTGGCCGTTTCTGTCTTCTTGCACTTTTCAGCGTGAAATTTTTTCTCCGCCGAGGAAACGCCGAATAATCAATAGAACGCCTTCATCTCCGCAAACAAGAACAACCAGTGAAAGTAAACTGTAATTCGGTACGTGAGTATTTGTCGTGACCGATTAAAACCAATTTCATGTAACCACACATGTCCGGGGAAAGGTCACTCTTAAGTTATGTATCGATTACGTTTTATGGTCTTACGTCGAAGGGTTTTCCTTTCTTTTGTATTTTAGAAGATGCAAACGTGAAGTTAATTCCCTGCTTTGATGTTTTTCCATACTCCCATTATGGGAATGTATTGTGGTTGTGGCCATTTTCGTTCTTGAGATTTAGACAAAAATACACGCTTTGGAGGTCCGGAAATTCGAAAAGCGGTTTTTACAAGATGCCTCTGTGTATGTGTGAAGAATTCGTATCTCAAAAATTACTAACCTGTTCTTGTAAAATGTGACAAACCACAAATAAATTGTTCTTGAACGTATGCGCAACTGGAGAAGCAAATTAGACTTTTTCTGCGTCCTTTTTCCGAACAACGATTTCTCTAAATGTTTTCAATATTTGTAGGACGTCTATATTCAAATCATATGATTTTTACTGAACTTTCTAATTTCAAAACTAAGGCTGCTACGATTTTTTGAAAACGCTGTTATTCAAAAATGGTTATTCTACAAAAATATTTTTTGAAAGCGGCTCTAAACATTTTGATTTAACCGTGTGACGTAGAGACGTGAATAACCAACAAAATTACTTAGGTAAACAGTAAGAGAAATAGTTTCCGAGACTACTTAAAAATTCTTGAAAATTTCGAGTTTAGTACCTCATTACGCAAAAACCAGTAAGCTTATTGATATAAATTTAAATGTTTAATAGACTGTATGCATTAAACTGAAGCTGTGAACATGAAGTTTGCCAACAAAAGTGCTGTAAAAATGGCATGAAATCTTAAAAAATATTTTCGAAAGGAATTCTAAAAATGTTGCCGATTTTTTGAGACGTACAAATCAGAAAGGCTTACCAAACGGTTACTTTAATCATTCATGAACATTGTCCATAAGGCCTTCTATGAATTTTCGAATGTTTTAAGTTTAGTGACCTGTTACACGCTTGTTTTTGCATTGAAAATATGCAAGTGTGTATCATTCCAGAGCTATTTTTAAAACGCCGAATAACAATTTAGCTATCCATTTAAAAACAAAATATTGGCATCACTTCCGCTTATACCAGAAGAGACAGGAACTTGCTATAGATATATTCGCATCCGGATTAGGTTTTCATGTACCATTAGCTCAGACTTCTGGTAGCTTGAACTTAAATATGAAGATATATCTGATTGCTCAATTGATACACAATGTTAACAGGGAATTGTACCTAAATTAAAATAGAATGTTTGGTTTGAACTTTCTGGGTTGAAAAAGAATTTTGAAAATTTTGACTGTATTCTAAATCAGGAACCCCGATTGAGATAAACTTAGATTATTCGACAACCCTGGCAGATTATAATTTTAATATATACGAACATAGCTAAGACCGAAGTTACGTTAATAGCGAATTCCCATAAACTGTCATACACTATAGTTTTTGCTTGTTGCTGTGGCCGGTCTGTCGGGGCCGTTTTGGTTACTTTCCTGCATATCCATAAGACAAACCACTCAAATTTAGTATAGCGTAGAAAAAGCAGGCGAAAATCACAAGCAGCGTTTGTTAAATAGGAGTTCCTTACGTTCATAATCTTCAAAAACACGATTTAAAAAGTTAGAAATTTGTTTTTAAATGTAAAAAACATTTAGAAGGATTTGATTTTGGTATTCAGTTCAATGGCGTACACATAATGTGAACGTGATTCATTTCAGCCGCCAGAACGGTATGTTTTGGCTGCAAAGCATTAATATTTTACTGAACAGCATTTAAGTTTCAGATATATCCTATTAACGACTTCATTCAAACATGTTTTCGAATGTAACAGAAAGCTAGTAATTTTCAATTGAACAATTAAGGAAAATACAGCGAAAGTTTTAGATAATGACAATGAACATACAATACTAACAAGGAATTGTGCCTGAATTAAAATAGAATGTTTTTTCGAACTCTCTGGGTTAGAAATGGGTTTTGAACATTTTTGACTTTATTCTAAATCGGGAATCCGAGAGATAAAGTTAGGTTATTCGAAAACGCTGGCAGTTACGATAATAACGAATTCCCATAAACTGTCGTACACTATAGTTTTTGTTCGTTGCTGTGGCCGGTCTCTCGGGGTCTTTTTGGTTACTTTTGACTGTGTCTATAAACAAACCACTGAAAGTTTGTATTGCACAAAGCAAGTAGCCGGAAATCACAGGCAGCGTTTGTTAAATAGGAGTTCCTTACATTCAGAATATTAAAAAAACACGATTTAAGGAGTTAGAAATTTGGTTTTAAATACCTATATAAAAACATTAAGAAGGATTTGATTTTGGTATTCCGTATAGGGCATGCTACTAAATATAAACATGATTGATTTCAGTCGCCAAAACTGTACGTTTTGGCTAAATAGCGTCAATATTTTACTGAACAACATTCAAAATTTAAAAGTATTTGAGAAACTAATAAAAAGCTAGTAATTTTTAAGTGGGAAAATACATCGAAAGTTTTAGATAATGACAATGAACATACAAGTAAAGTCCTCTGGAAATTCGTACCACTGAAAATTTGTATATGCTTAACCCAAACGCAACCGTTAATAACTATTTATAATTGGACGCACCCTGTAGAAGTTCGATTTTCTTATTTTCCTAGCTAGAGACGGAGACAAGGCACCCGAGTCAGCAGCCTAGAAACCGCCTGAACGTACAAATACTAAATAATAAACACCACATCGCGCCCGCCCATTACTAGTAAATTTACTACTTCCTTTTTTAATAACCTTTTGTTTATTATTATTTGAAATGGGTTATTATTTGCACAAGGAACGCGATTATGCATACGGGTGGTAATGTAAATTCGTGTTTGCTGTCATGCATTGATCAAATAATAATCGGATTTTAATAGCTTCGGTTGGAAAATGAAAATCTATCCGCAGCTTATTGTTTATATCAAATAGACTATCTTGTTTTAGTAATTTAGAAGCATAAAGACGGTGGCCTCAAAAGTGTCCATCTCTTTCATATTTAAACGAAGTTGTATCTCTTTGTTATACATCATTCATTCATCATTCTAATGTTGGGCTGTGAATGTGGGAGCACGCTATATCTATAATATACACTTTTTTAAATTTGAAGTATGCGAAAGTTCAAGTGAACTGTATCGTTCATTTTTGAATTTCTGAAGCGTTCGGCAAACTAGAAAAGCGAGTCATTCTTCCAGTAACTCAAAATTTTCGCTTTTCGCGTCGAAATGGCTACTTGAATGCGTTCTATTAACCCACTGGTCCGCTATACCACGTAATTCTCACTAGCATGCGAAACATTTTGCCAAAATCTGACCCTGAAAACGACGAACTGTGTACACCTACCTACAAGGTGTACAGTCGAGCCGTCGGTTTTACTACGTGGCTTTTTACCAAGCGGTTTATTCCCAAGAATCAAAATAGCTCGGCTGGAACAATGCCGAAAGGTGGATTCAATACTAGTCGCCGTAGGTTAATGAAATTGGTGTTGGAGTCAATCAGATTGTCGTTTTTACGACGTCGTTAAATATTAGTAACGTAGTCGGATAGTATGTGGCAGTTGACAGTGTACTTTAGTCTATTATACGAGGCTGCTAAAATTAGAATAACGCTAGGTTCAATGTCTTATCTGTCGACGGTACGCACGGATCTTATTTTAGAAAACGAGAATTCTCTCAAAACCGCTGACCATAGGATATCGATTAAATAAGAAATCAACGCTAAAGCTAGCCTGGTTGGAAATTTAATATAAGCTCGTGGAAATTGGAAATCATTCTATTTCCCAGTCAGGAAAATGGATAACCATTAACTAGAATCAAAGAGCGTTTGCAAAGCAACGTCGTCCTGGAGTTTAACATTCATACATTCTCGATTGTCAATCGATAGAATTCGAGACGTCGTCATTTGGAGTGCTCGACGGTGGTTGCTTATTGTGCTGGGTTGTGACAATGGAACTATGGTTTGTTAACCCTTTGTGTGCTGTGCATGACAACATGGTGTTAGGATAGGTCAAGCTGAGGCAGTCGACGTGAGGGAAATGCATATCTATTTTATAGGTATACGCGATTCGCCCTCCCTGGCGGAAGCTTTCACCATAAAGTCGCTCTACTGCGATACAAACAAGTTGTGGTTGTGCTGTTTCCTTTTCGTCTTTTCTCGTTTACTCTGCATCCTATTATAAAAGTTGACGTATGATTATCCCCTGAAAATATCTGAAAGTCTCTTATGCTTAGTCATCACTGCTTTGCTGTTGGGAAATTTTTGATTTTTTATACATTCCATCTCGGTTATAACAAGACCTTGGGAACTTCAACGTAATATCCTGGGTATTTAGAAAATATTGGCAATATTGAAACTTAAAATACCCTTTCTATTATCCGGAAAAATACATTTTCACACGTAGAAAGTATTAAAACTTTTTACATACCTACGATAGAACACAAGCAATACATACATAAATGCGTATTAATTGTGGCAATTTAGCTCGTTTTTAATATAATCGATCGTTAATTGTGTTTGTGTTTTAAATCTAAGCTTGAAACTACGTTTCAAACATATAGGTTAATCAACAATAGTTCTAATTCCAGAAATATTTGTTTTGGCAAAACTTTCCACGGCTCTGTATTAAACAAATAAATAGCAAGTACCACTGCACTTTGTGACATCCACGAAGGAAAATTCCAAAAGTTGTTCCTTTGTCTGAATTATAATCCGTAACATACGTTTTAGGCGAAGTTTGCTTGAGGGTAAGTATTTTTTGAATAACCTAGAAGTGCTATAAATATTTTTATTGTTCGATGGTTATAAGCAGGAAACACAATACAGTAAACAATGCAAATCTAAACATTTGCTTCTTAAACGCCGTTATATCCGCGATCTCGTTGTACCAGAACTAGTCGTAAGCGAGTCAGAATATACTTACATACAGAGCTATTAAAAAGTACATCAATTTTTGCCTACAATGCTCGTTTTAGAAAAATTTCAAATTGGGGTTTTCTCATAGTTTTTGTCTACATTGCAGTGTAGAATTTTATATATTGAGTTGTATTTTAGTTAGGTGTGGTGGTAGCTCAGTTGGCAGAGCGCTCGCGTTCTGGCTTGGGTTCGAAACTTTGCAGATTTATAAAAATCTTGTCTGCAACCCACCATACCAATTTCCCAATCCGGCTTGCAACGGTGGGATCTTAATGCTAAAAACCTTCTCTGGATTTTCTGTCGTTCGGATTCACGTTAAACTGTAAGTTCTCCGTGTTTCTTCCTTAGCGCTGAGGAGAAACACGTGGCAGAGAAGAAGCCGATGTCCAGCAGTTGGATAAAAAGGCGGCCAATGACGTATTTTAGTTACGACGTCAATTTTTAGTTGATTATTTAATATAATTATTTTGAAAATACTATGGAGTTACGCCACAACCATTCAAAGAAAATGATTCTTAAAGTTGTAGTGCAAACTAATAATTTTCGCTATAGAATGCTGGTAAACATTTATCAGCTGTAATAAACACATGGTCAGCTGTCAAAAAAGAAATAAAGATTAAGAAAAAAATAAATTAGCTATAAATATATACGAAAAACATTCATTTTAGTGAGGGTGTTCAAACACTCCCCTATTATTAACGCAAACAATACTCTCAAAAAATTTAAAAATACGTTTTCCACCGTAAAATATCCTAGTGATTTCTGCTCTGTATCCTGCGAACTTTGTTTCCTAGGTAAAAGTGGGTAATTTTAAACTAAACCTGTATTTTTTCTTTGAAAAAAAAATGTACAACCACATTTTATGTTTAAATTACAACAAACGTCAAACTTAGTCAAATATTTTAAAATAAAATTTTACGTCACGCCAGAACAAAAACTCACGTTGATAAAAATAATTTTTTATGTCTGTATGTTTTTTTTTCATTCATTCATTCTACCGTTCCCCTCCAGAACCGCTTTCGCACTACTTCAACATGGTTCCTAAACTTAACTAAGTGAAATGCGGTCGCCTCAGCCGGGATTCAAACACGCGTCCGATCGGCCGCATTTCACTGTGACCTCGAGTGGCAGCGCGTATTCGCACTGATCCACCCGGGGCCGTTATGTCTGTATGTTAAGCAATAATTTCACGAGAATATTTTATTTTAAACTTTTTTTTTAACTGACAGCGGTAGAAATGTCTATATTTTATAGTCGCACTATACAAGGCGTTTGAACAAATACGAGCCAGCTCTGAAATCTTTAGATATAACTTTGTGGAAAGTATACTACGTGGTGAGAATGTCATGGCCAACACAATGACATTATACATTTTTTATTTGTTGATATAAATGGAACACCCTGTATATTTTTAGTTTTTAGATTCCATTCCATTCATTTTCAGAGAAGGCTCTGAAATGCCAAAATCGCTTCTTCTACATGCAAGGAGTTATATAAGGTTAGAAATCATGCTGAATTTTTCAAAATGTTATGCTACTGGCGTACGAATACGTTCGAAGGCAAAAGTCCAAATGTTTTTTCAAAATTGACAGACGATGCTGTCTTCGCCACGGTCTTTTATCCACCTAGTATAATTTTCTTAAAACTATCTCTTAAGTATTTCGGAGTAAATAGCAGGACAGTACTAATTTGAACACCCTGTATAGAGAAACATAGCTGAATCTGTACATAATGCAGAGTGTTTTAGGATACCGAATCATTATATTTTGTGTTCTAGATTTACCATGATTACACTATAGTAAAGACTAATATTATAACCCTATAAATGGAGGTTTGGATTGGTTTTTTATAGATTACGTACTGTATTACAGAAAAAATAAAATATTGAGTGGTAACGATAAACTACTTAATTGTTACGAAAATGGCGCGTCAATTTAGTAATTTAAATTTCAACAATAAATAAATTATTTAATTGGAAACTTTGAGAATTACATTTCAAACATACATAATTTTTTGCGTTAAATGAACATGTATTTCTCTTAGTTTTTATTTTTATTCCTATGTAACTTTTAATAGTTTAAGTTTGAGTTTTCTTATTGCGTTAAATGAACATGGATTTCCCTTAGGTTTTATTTGTATTTCCCTGTTTATTTAATAATTGAACACCACCAGTCCACCTAACTCACCTGACCGAAACCCTATTGACACTGATGTTCACAAACGCTTTTTAAAATACTTGCGCTTGTGCGCAGTGGTTTGAAGTATCATTTCTCTCATTTCTTGATATAATTCAATTTAAAAAGGCTTTGATAAATCGTGTAATAATTTGAAACCAAAAAATATGTTATTCGAATCGTCAAAGTAAATTCATTGATAATTATTAATTATAATTGATTATTGAATTATTCTGTAAAATACGTTTCTACTACAATGTACCTTCAATATCATTCTCCTTTTGCATTCTATTTACAAATGAATTGACAACTGTATTAAATAAATAAGATGTCTACAGCGTCAGCCCCGTTTTAATTAATTTTATTGGATTATTAATAAAGAGAAAACCTTGTATTGACAGGTATAACGTGAAAACATTCCTTTGTGTATTAAGTGAAGACAGTAAAGAAAGTGTCTGCTAGTCCTACAGTGCATGGAAATCGCGGAAAATTACATGAAATAAGAATCGTCCTTACAAACTATTATATCATAGAATTTTCTGAACTTTTAAATAGCATAGTCTTGTTGCAAAATGTAGTGTTTAATATAATCGCAATTTTGAGTGGAAGTTAGATGTCCTCCAATTGATCATATTTTTAAGTTTTTCAAAAATTTTCATTTATTGTTCGTTTGGCCATTTTCTAGTAGTATGTAAAACTTGAAATTCGCTTGAAAAAATGCTGTCGATAAATTTAAAACACTTTTAAACTCATATTTAAAATATTTAATTACATTTCTGTGTTTATGTTTGTTTGTGTATTATTTGTTAATTTTGACTTTTTTTAGATGAAAATAATAGCACGTTCAACTTACTTCTATTAAATTTTAATAATGTAGTAAACTTATACTTTATTATATATTTTGAAAAATAACAGAGTTATCGCCAAGAAATGACATCATTTCGGAAATTAGTATATCATTCGTATTAAAAAATTTTGAAACTAAAGACTTTGAATCTGAAAAATATCTACAGTAAATTATGTTGTTACGAATAATTTTGTGATAACTAATAAATAATCTCCACATTAAGTATAAAAATACTTAACGATAAAAGCGTCTTCAATTTTTTTACATCTAATCCTCGACTAGAATTGTAAAATTACTATCTATCTGAAAAAATCCTCAGACTGTAGATGCGTTAAAACTTAATACATACTTAAACTTAATAATACAGACACATTGGTGCTGTTGCGTACATGGACAACAAAATTTTACCCAAAACAGATTGATTGTTAGACTGTTGTATTAATAGTATGTAATTTTGTTCATAGCAGTAATGAATGTTCAGATTTATGAACTTCAGAAACGTACATTCGAACATGTCATATTTCATTTGATAACGTTGTTCCAAATGAATACCTGCATTATCAATACAACATCGATTCTCTTGGGTAATATTATATAGATTATAGAGTATTATTGAGACACGTGCGATAGTATCATGACCATCTAGGTGACCTGGTACGGTATAACCCCAATTGACACCACTGTTCAGAGGTTATTTTAAACTTCTTTTCTATTGTACTCCTAGATTTGTAATTACATGTTTGTTCCCATATCATTCTGAGAACTGAAATAAAAATCTATTGTGATATTAATAAGGAGAATAAAAATAAAATCTAGGAGCTAAAACACAGCTGTAGCGCCTATTTAATTTCATATATAGGACAAGGGTCGATTACGAAAAGATTTTGCTAATGCAGTTTAGTGTCAATTGTAAAAATCAATTTCCAATCCAAACGTTCGCAGCCTTCGTTCTCCTCCATTTGAACCTACACACAAATAAACTGGAACTGTTTAGTACTTACCATGTACATACAACTCCATTTTAGTCGAACAAGATGCTTCTTAAACCTTATAGTAAAAATTACAGCAAAAATATTAATCCAATCCAAAGAAACATATCTATTGCAATCACTAATCTATCATTTCAAGCCCGTTTTTGATCTAAACCACTGTTGTAGATAATGATTGATATCTTCATTATGCATTAATTCAATATTCATTCCTTTTTGGTATGTTCATTATAATTTTATTAGACATACGCACCATATAGGTAACCTTACATAAACCCAGGATACATTAATATTCACAGACGTATTTTAGAATTTTTATCTACTACATACAGTACTCTTCTTGTTCCTTAGATTTGGATCGAACTAAAATGAAATTTGCTAATCGCCTTCTTAATATATTGCTAATCCATTTCTTCTAATTCCCATTTACAAACAAATAATTCCTTTCAGTTCCTTTCCCCCAGTATTAAATTTTCAGTTGTAGAAAAATATATATTAAAACATTTCTCGTCAAATTATTTTTGAAAACACGCCTTTATGGATTTTTCATTCGTATTTTTTTTAAATTTCACTGCTTGGTAGGAAAACTTTGATCTTTGTCAGTCAACAAAATGTGCACAGTATAAAAGAAATCAAAAATTTTATCCTTCAGTCAATTAATAAATCTCATCTGCATGAAAATGAATTTTTCTTTTAATCTCAGACTCTAGGAAGGTGTAGTAGAATATTTTCTATTTACTAGATCACAGGTAATGAGTATTTATGAGAAAATGTCCAAATAGCAGGTTAGTGTTTTACGAATCGTTCTGAACAGTATAAGCTGTAAAGGTACCCTTATTTGGATAAGCTACGATTCACCGCGCACCTTTCGCTGCCACACGGTTTACCGTGACACGATTCGCCGAAACATGATTCGTCACGACACGATTAGCCGCCGCACGATTCGCCGCGACACGATTCGCCGCCGCACTGTTCGCCACCGACAATAGAAATTGATTTGTGCAGAAGCATACAATTTTTAACGTTTGTTTTCTGATTGATGCTATCACATATCATTTTTTATTTCATCAAAATCCTATAGTTTGTTTCTGAACAATCGTTGGATTAACGAAAATTCCCTAGAGGACTTAAAGATGTGCTTATGTGATGAGTAAACATCATTTTGTAGACCATTCTGGCTCGATTATCACACTTAAAAAGAGTTTAAAATATTGTTTACCTGATTTTATTATATGATTTCTAAAATAATCTGATGTATGGTTTATATTACAAGAACGACGAGATATCTCCTTTATTTTTAAATCTGCATTACTAGAGCAAGAAAGCAATGCGTTAATCCTAAATTTATTACCGAGCAATGGGATGAAAATGTATATGAATATCAACTTTAGTGGTGTGTTATTTAATATTCAAATTTGAACTAAAATACTGAAACGTAGATATAGACAACTCGGTAAAATATGGAGTTTGATCTGCCGTTACCAACTGAGTAATAGAATTTCTATGAGCTAGGACCGTTTTGATTGAGCAGACGGTATACATAGGCAACCCAAATGACATTTGAACACCTAACATACAATTTTTCTACCATTACCGGCGAAAGCCCCGAGAATCCTTATTTTAAGATATGAACTGATACTGTTATTAAATTGTTATAATATGTCTGTAGAACACGAATCAAATATGGCTTTAGATTTCAAGGTATGTTTATTCTTATTACTGAATTAGTAAATGGCACTTGCAATAGAACTTTCAAAGATTTTTTAATTAACTTCAACTGATAACATTTTCAGTTATTCTTACAACAACATAGTAATTTTAACGGCGGCGAATCGTACCTTATTGTTGAGAGTCTTGACGAATTCGCCTTCATCTTTAAAAAGCATTTATTTGCTGTACAATCGAACCGCACCTGCTGTAAACAGAAAATTAAAAAAAAATTGCCGACCTCCATACCGTTTGCAGTTTCCAAAGATTCCTGTATCTTTGTTGTCTTTAATCTTCAATTATTATGGTAATAGAGATAGCATATACACATATTTCCTCGATATGTTATTTACATACGTAGCTTTTTACAAAAATGAAATATTCAGCAGAATAATAAACAGCATGAATTAAATGTTTTTTAGTAAATAAAAGTTTATTTGAGTATCAACTGAGCTATAAGCTATACTGCTAGAATAAACAACGTGTCTCAATTTGTAGGTTAATTTTGTGTCGTGTAAATTCTTAAATATTGCAAAAGAAACTTCAAGAATTAGCTGCGGGCTGTCGTTTCAAAAACAATTTTCTCGAACTCCGTTGCGAAAATATGATTTAAACAGGATTGGACGGTCTCCAAAAACCGACAGTCTTATAAATTTGTAATAAATCAAATTGAAGTTTGGATTTCATAGACGCCATTTTGTAATTATTACAAATATCGACACAATAAAAAGAAATGGATCATCAGGGCGCACGCCCACATAACCTCAAACCATTTAACCGTAGCTGTTGTTTTTACTTGCAGCTTTGTTAGGTAAAAGCTTCTTTAGATACTTTTAACATTGAATCAATGTGTTTTTAGATCATATCTCCGAAAAGATACCATGATTTTATTTAAATTTAGTATCTAAGACACAATATATGATTATTTTCCTGTTGTTTTCGGAATATCCAATGCATTTTACGTTTGCAGAACTGCTTTCAGTCACTATTGACGGAAAAGAATATCGGGCAACGAATAGTCAAAAAATAAGTTAGGTTAGGTTACATTAACGTTAGGTTAGCGTTTTTTTGACAGTTTTCCTGTACACATTTTTACGTGGAACTTTTATTATTGTGTCAAATAATTTTCAACGGATGCCTTGATGAATTTTATCTTGTCTGGGGTTTTCATTGCAATTCACGTTTACTTAAAACTGCACAAAACCACCGACTGACCTATACAACACGATACGTAATTTTTCTTAAACTTCTTTTCTTGAATTTTAATACATTTTTTAAATTTCAAGGTGTACAAATAAAATGCACTGTAATTGTCTTGAAGTAGTAACCGCTTTTGGGTTAATTAACTTAACTGCTCTTGTAAAAACAGTGAGCTCATTCACCTGTATAGAATTAATGATTTAAAATATGGAATGTATTTAGGAAAGTGTTGTAATTTTTCTTTCACAGTTAAATTTAAAAACGATTAATTAAGTATTTGATTGCTCTTCAAACACAGGTTTATGGTGCTTTTTAAGCAAACCCCAAATACGTCAGCAATATTCAAAGTGAAACATGTAACGAAACTCTCACAATCTAAAATGACATTGTTAATAACAGTATTTATCGAATTACAGTATAATTAACAGGTTGTCTAATTAATATTAAGCTTAAAACACTTCTGCTAGCATTTTCACTTGTAACATGTAGGAGTATAACTTTATTAATTCGTAGAATTTAAAAAGTAGTATTATTAGCAATATCATCTGATAAATTTTCAATCTGGCAACAATGCATATGTGCGCGCGTACATCCAAGAAGTCTATTAGAATAGGTCTAATGTAAAAATATAAGTTCAAGAAAACCAGCAGGGTGAACTTAGTAATAATATTGCGGTTACTTAATGAATAAACAAATAACGGCCACGGTCATACCAATAATTTTTCTTATTTAACAATGCGAGGTTATGTGTGTGCTTGGACGAGCTATTTTAAATTCATTTAAATCATTTGAAACCTTGGTGGTAATTTATATGCGTGCTAAAAACTGTTCTTGGAAAATATTACCATTTGGGAATTAGAAAAAAAAATGGGTTTTGGTACATTTATTGTTATTGTTCTACGGCGTTCATTTGACAGCTATCGAATAAACCAATACGTTAATTTGAAGGCATTTTATGTATCATTTCTGTTCTGCAGTCATATGTGTCTGATGAAGGCTTGTATTTTAATTAACGTCAATTAGTTAATCTTCATGGATCGATATATGTCCGTATTACGTTCGAGGACTTTGAAGAGAGCACGTTTTTGGTACATCGAAGCACAAATAGTACTAGCTCCACCTCCTTTAACCGCGGTTTAGATTAACCCAAATTTCATCGAACCCGTCGATTTGTTTCTCTTGGAGGAGATTTCTCGCGAGATGCAGTGAATGACCAGGATATGCATATCTATTTCTACATACCTCCCGTGCGCTCCTTTTCACTGACATAAATTTCAGATGGTCGAGAAATCTCTAACGGCGGACGGGCGATTCGTCGTCGGTCTTAGAAGGAGCAGGAGGGCATTTTAAAAGGCCGTAAAGAGAACAGCAATGGTAACGTCTTTGCTGGTGCATCGTGTATGCGTCGATTGTTAATGGCCGCTAGTACCTTGGAGCGCGGCCAGTGACTTCATTATTACGGGAAACTTCGTTGAGGTTTGCCTTTGCATATTGTCCTCGGTGCTCGGGCTTTTTATTGCTGCATTGCCTTTTTATTATCTAGCCTTACAGGCACAAAAACAAACTGTTTGCATGTAAATAAACCTGGTTAACGTGAAATTATCCCGACCTGGACAACAATGTTGTTGGCAGAATTCCATCGGTCTCCGTTTACTTAACTCGTTGGCCTTAGGAAACATTTTCATAAACTTCTTAAAATGCCCGCGATTAATTGTCATATTAGGCCATAAAAACCATCCTTCAACAAGTTTATTCGTAGCATTCGTTACGGTTCCAAGTTTCAGTTCGATATAGTATTTCTAAAATTACAGAGATGTAGTGGACAGAGCCAAACCTACCACCATACAACACATCTAAAAATAATTTACTCTTTGTTTTATACATTATATTTAAGCAGTATTAGATTTATTTACTTTGGTCATGTAATACGACATGAAAATACATAACACTACAATATATAATAGAACAGAAGATTGAAGGAAAGGGAGCGTATGGAAGATGGACAACATCTTGGATGAGGAATATAAGAAATTGGTTGGGGATGAATAAAGAAACGCTTATACATACAGCGGGTGATAGATGGAGATATGCTATGGCGATCGCTAACCTCAGAAGCTGAGAGGGTACCCGAAGAGAGAGAGAGAGAGACAGAGAGATTTATTAAAAATATATATTAGAGAAGTCGGCGTGAAAACATTGCGTTCTCACCCAGGAAATCGACGTTTCAACGCTTACTTGAGCGCACGTTGCGACGTTCCTGGTTTTCAACAATAAAAATCCAAAAAATCAGTTCTATTGCAGTAAGAATTCTTCATTTCTTCAAACTGTTTTTTTGTTCTAAAACACCGTTGCAGCTAATGATTGATATCTTCATTATCTATTAATCCAATCCTTTTTGGTATGTTAATTATAATTTTAGTAGACGCATCGTATAGGTATCCTGACGTAAACCCAGAATACATTAATGTTCACAGTCTTATTTTTAGAATTTGGATAAAACTGAGACGAAATTTAGAAAGGAAAATGTAAGTTCTTACAAGGATCAGTTCTGTGCTGTAGGGCAAATGTTTTCTTTCATTTAATGCTTATTTTTAATTTCCACTTTTTGTTAATTAATAGATCTCATCTGCAAGAAAATCTGTTATCCTTTTAAACTTAACATTTCGGGAAAATAGTAAAATTACGCACAGTTTAATTCCTCAGTAGTAAAGAGTATTGTTGTGGAAATGCTAAAATAGCAAGATATTGTTTTACGAATCATTCAGGACAGTACTAACCGTAAAAGTACCCTTACTTGGGAATGGTACGATTCGCCGACTAACATTTCACCGAAGATGGACCCAAACCTGCTACTACATGGCTCAAAATTAATTACTTTTTGTCTTATATTACATTTAAGCACTATTACATGTACGAGGGTGGTTCATAATTTATTCTCCCTCATATAGAAGCAAATGACTTACACATTTGAAACAACTTTATTTCTCAACATAATCCCCTAAAAGATTAACATACTTTGTATAACGAGGATGCAGAGCTTGACTGCCTTTAGAAAAAACACTTTGTCCAAACCACTCATTCACAGCAGCCATTACCTTTCCATCGTTCGAAAACTAAGTTCCCCGAAGACGTTCTTTTAATTTGGGGAACGGGTGAAAGACACTAGGGGCCAGATCTGGCGATTATGGGTGTTGTTCTAACATTTGAGATCCAGCATTGTGGATAGGACCCATAGAAACACAGTTCTTGCGAGCGGGAGCGTTATCGTGGTGGAACAGCACGCCGCGCCGCGTTCAATTTTCCACGCCTTTTTTGCTTTATAGCTTCGCGAATTTTTGGTATGACTTTTGCGTAATAGTTTTCCGTTATTGTGGGACCACGTGGTAAATAATCGGCAAGGAAGAACTTTCTCAGAATCCCGAAACATTGTTGCGATTATCTTTCCGGCCGATGAGTCATGGATCTTTCGTGGGGGCGAGGAACCACGATGCCGCCATTCCATACTCTGCCGTTTTGACTCTGTGTCAAAGTGATGAACCCAGGTTTCATCCACAGTTACAAATCTTTCCAAAAATACATCCAAATTCGTGTCCATTAATCTCAAATTGCTCGGAGCAGTGACAACATTTTAGGAATCCATCGTGCGCAGACTTTTTCAGACCCAATTCCTCGTGCAACATTCTCTCAACGCTTCCTACGAAAAAGCCACGTCTCAGCAATATATTTGGCCGTAATTCTCCAATCACTCGGTACAATATCGTAGACCACATCAATATTTCCTTGGGTGACAACAGTTTTTGGTGGTCCAGCACCTGGTGCGTGTTGACACGACTTCCTTCCCAATTTGAAACGGGTTAAAATCACCCAACACTCCGAACACGTCGTTATAATTGCCTTCCCTGATAAACCCTTCTTAAAAAGGCATTTTGTTACAGCCCTGCTCTGGAATTTTTCCATTTCAACAAAATCACCAGCGCCACAGTAATATTAAATGTATAACTTTAATAAACAAGGAGATAGGCACCTGCAACTTAGCATATATTAATGTCAATAACTGACGTTACTAGGAAAATTGTTCATTTTTCAGTCAATGCCTTCTATATTAGGGACAGTAAATAATTATCCATCCTCGTATTAAAAATTGTAATTGGAGAAGTCGGCGTTAAAACGTGCCGTTTTCGCCCAGAAAATCGACGTGTCAGCACTTCTTGAACGCGCGTTACGACGTTCTTGGTTTGAAAGTTTTCTTATATTCAATTTCTGGGACACAGGGAGTGTGACTGTACATATAATACACCATTATGAAGGAGGCAAACTAACAGAAAATTAAAACGTTGCAATTAACCTTATGTATTGATTATACTAAGAAAAATTAAAGAAAAAATGAATTGGAAGAAAGTGAAACGCTAAGTAACTTACTGTTGGCTTAAAAATAAATATAATTCGTCATGTAGAAATAAAGCAGTCTAATAACTGCATTGCATAGGCAACAGTTCTTTTTTTTTGTGTGCAATTATTGAAAATTTGTGTTTATGGCGCCTTGACAATATTTTTCAGAAATACATATTTGCAAAAATGTTACTGGTTTTGTATATTTTTCTCTAGATTATCTACTTCAACTCCTAAATGGTTCGTGCTATCAATAAAATTCAACTAAAAACTCCTTGAACGTGATGGAACACGACAAAAACGTAATACCAAAAAGCAGACGACGCTATAAAAGACGGAAACTGATATCTTAATCAAAATAGGCATCTGGGTTGAGCCCTTCCGCTTCAGAGATACTCTTGACTTATACTTAATTATAAGTCGTTCAAACTAGTTTATATTTGGTTTTCCCTGTTGATTAACAAGTTTAACGTTGCATTGTTAATAGGTTAAGCGTTCTGTTCTTACTGTCATTGACTTTGGTCATTATTCCACATTGTGTTACGAGTTCGGAGTTGCAGGGTTATTATGTTTCATACATAGGATTTGTGTTTTTAAATGGCATTATTGTAAACGCTTAACTAAGATTACATTACACAACTAATAATAAAGTTACTATTAGTTCTTACATGCACATAGTATGGGAAATGTAAGTTAAAGGATGTAAAATAGGTGAACTGAAATATCAATTTAAATTATTTTAAAAAATATTCGTGTCGTTTCAGTTACAATAGAGCTTTGCCTTTCCCCTAATAACGTACAAATGAATATTAATATGAGTAAGAGAATCTACTATTAGTAGCTTTAATATTTTAGAATGATCTGAATTAAATTTGACTTTGAATTCTATTAACAATACCAAGTCGAAAATATCCATTACATCCTACACCTACAATCAAAAATTTTTGGTTAACAGCTATTCTATTTCTTGGATGCGTTTTGCAATTATTTGTCGTTGTTATAAGTCATCACTTTAAGTATTTGTTGTTAAAAAATTACCTAAATTAACATATTAATATAACGAGTTTTTTATTTTTAGAAATCTCTTCATACAAGCGTCGATTGGTAACTAATCAATTTTCAATGTTTAAAGGTTTAAACAGATACAATTACAAAATTAATTTTGAATCTTTTAAAATCAATAGTATGTAGTACAATCTGTATGCCTGGATTTTTTCCTTGAGAACTACCAAATTCTGTAGTTATATGATTGGATTTGCATGACCACTTGTCGGATATCTGACTTATTATTGATGTTTTCCTATCAACTGCATTCTTTGATTATCTGCTTACATACATCTGCAACAAATTGTTAGAATTTTACGTAAATTGACGTTAATAATGAAAATATTTGACACTTAGTTGTATTGATATTTTATTCAATATTTTCTTGGGCAAAAGGAAGAAATAAGGTTGTAGATATTTTTGAGCTGTATATGTGGGGGATACGGAACTAGTCATCAGAATTTCTGAATGGCAAATGGCTTCAGGCGATCAAAAAATTGTTCATCAAGTCACACACATATAACCCCACATTTTGTGAGGAACAACAAATTTAAGTTAACGAAAAATATCAAAACATTTTTTGTGTGATTGTAAACCGTTAGCTATGAGCTATAATTCGATAAACGTTGTTCTAGCACAATTAACGTAACCTGGTATGGCAACACTGTCTTAGTATCGATGACGTATTTCCGGTTTAAGAAAAAACAGTTTCAGGATATTTTTAAATATCGATTAAGCATTCAGTTATTTTTTGTTGTCATTAAAGAATGATGCGGTTCTTCTTCTTCTTGGCCTTCATGACCCTAGTTGGGTCATGGCCAAATCAACAACCGCTCTCCACTTTGTTCTGTCCTATGCTACTGCCCTCCAGTTACCAATTCTCAATTTTCTAAGATCTTCTTCCACTTCATCTCTCCACCTCTCGCGGGGTCTGCCTCAAGTTCTTGATCCTTGTATGTTTCCTTCCATTACTTTCTTCAGGACATGTGGCAAAGATGGCGGAGGATAGGAGTGCGAAGAAAGTAATGAATACGGTTGCTTCAGCTAAAATTAAATATTGGCAATATTAGTTTAACATACGCTATTTTATGTTGGTTTTGGTATACTCACTTCGAGAATGTTCAATAAATAGTATTATCTGCTTTGTGTTTTAAGGGAGCTTTAGCCGACCTTGCAATCAACATAATTAAATATAACATTGTACACCCATGAATCATTATATTTGTCGCCCTATCCCTCCTGGATTTTAAGATGATCTACTGCATGCTGAAAGGCGATCGACAGCCAATCTAAAATACAATACGTACAATACACGGCAAAATAGTTCTTGGCATCGGTCTGATTGTAAGAAAATTACTTAAATCTTGACATCGGGGTTGCGTGCATTATATTATTTCTTTGTAATAAGGTGAAAAAATTCATTAAATTAACATATATTGTATACTTAGGCTTATTTCCCGTATTTTTGCACTATCTTTGCTGACTTTTTGTCATTCGTTTTTGTGTTTTTCGGTTTGTTTATAACTTTATTTTAATCTTGTATACGTTGTCTACTAGTTAAAAAAACAGCATGATGACAGTTCGCCTATTATACAGCTACGATGACAATAGAAAATGCTAATTTGAGCTTATTTTAAGCCACTTTAGTAGCCCCTTAATAATCTTTAATATATCAAGCAATAGCAGTATCGTTACAATCATACATGCTGTGTATTTTATTTATATTATTTTTCATAGAATAAGTTTAATTTTGGCATATTTGAAATTTCAAAAAATTATATTACATGTATATCTATTATACAGGGTGGTCCTGAAATAGTTGGTCAAAGTTAAGGCGTGGGCTCTACACCAAAATAAGAAAATAAGTTCATATCAACCTTAGTCCGAAAATGTTTCGGTATGGAGTTATAGCATTTTAAAGTGCTGTAATGCTGTAACTCCGTAACGAAGCATTTTCCGGCTAATGTTTATACGATCTTTTTTCTTGTTTTGGTGTGGAGAACTCGCTCGCGAAGTTTGACCAACCTGTATAGTAGCAAAAAGAGTCAATAAATTTCCAACCAAAAGGTCTAATTAAAATTCCGTCAAAGTATTTTTCTTTATGTAGTCGTAAGCTATGACCAGTGGACTGTATAACACATGGAAAGTTAAATAAGTTCCTATTAATTTTGTAACTAATTATGTTCATATTATTAAATGCCGTACGTTTTTGAGGTTACAGAAGAGACATTTATCAAAACGTTACATATAACGTTCTCATATACAAGGCGGTCAACAAAACCCATAATCGCATTCACCTATAGCAAAATACTTGTGCATCTTTGATTAGTGAATTGATGATTGCAGTGTCATAGAAACTGCATAGGGTTGCAGTAATCAATTGTGCTTGCCTAGGAGATCAAGATTTAATTTTTTTAGTGGCATCTTATAGACATGTATATAGTCTTGTGATCGGGCACGTTCACTACGATGAAATTTATATATTTTGGGGACATGGAATGTAATTAACAAAGTGTTTTAACTTTCTGTCATAACCGGTTTACCTCTACTGCTACCTTTAACAATATAGGTTAGTTGAATATTTGATTAATATTTAGGAAGAACATCGTCAATGTGGCTTGCTTATACCGGAAATGCGTCATCGATATTCAGACAAAGTTGCCATATACATTATATATAACTATTGCTTGTCGAATTGTAGCTAACAGTTGGTAATTGATAATACCATATGTGAGGTTACGTGTCTTATTTTTTTATCGGCTTCAACCATTTGTTCCCGAAGAAGTCTGGCGACGCAGCTTCAGCTTTCCTGATAAGCACTAATTTAGTAATTCAAAACTGTTGTAAGTTTAGGATCATTTATTATAAGAGAATATTACCATTTCGGTTCTATCATTTTCTATTACTGTCGATTTTTATAATAATTGAAAAATTATATCGCTTTCATTTTATTCACTATTAAAAGCAGCAATTTATAACAAAATTAGTTTAGTTTGTTACTAATAATATCAAGGTATGAAGCCGATCACTATTCTAGGGAAATAACTCGGAAGCATATATTCTAGCAGAAGATTGATATTGTAGTTCCTTCTGGCTACTATGCCATTGCTAACGAAATAAAGCAGGAAAATTATTAATTTTTGTTGTATTACTTAAAAAAATATCTTTCTAACACGAAGTATTGCGCGGTAATCTTCTCTTAACCTTAGCAATCAACTTTATTTATAATTTCCGGTGAATTACTGCTTACAAAATTAGTTGATGTTCTAAGAAGTAAACCTCCAATCATTACATTACTTTGGGTGATTTTTTGTTTACGTTAGCGGCATTAACAATTTCTTTGCTAATCTAGATTTTATTTTATTTGTTAATAGCAAAATTACCAACTTTTACTACCAGCAGGCTTTAACGAACTATTGGATAATAGTAAAATAAAATTATTTTTACCAAATGAACAATATTAAGAAAAAATAATAATATGTTATCTCTAACATTAACAAAAAATTCACTTTAAATATAAAATAATAAAAAGAATAGCACCATCCGGGACCGAAGCCCGGTTTTCAGAACGAAAGCCTGGCACTTCATCAGAAGACTCTTCGTTGCGCGATATCATTATTGCTTATAATAGCAATACTGTGCGAATTGGGGTTTTAAATTATTTTAAAAATTAATTAAATTGAGTAAATCAACCCCCCCAATAACTGCAATCGCTAACAATTGACACAAATTAATTTGTAAATGCCAAATGCGGATTGAATAACATCTAGGAAGACAGTATAAGCACAACACTGTTTTTCGGTATATGATTCCAGGTAGATATATTTTGTTTTACTTTACATTTTACGTTAATACCGCACTAATTTGAACTTAGAGACCATATGAAACCATTATTTTAAATATTTTGTAGAAGTCTTAAAATAAAAACGTTTCTTAAAAAATGAACGTTACAGAAAACAACGATCTAAGCAATGAACAACACTAAAAATTTAAATTTTTATAAGTTGTTTTTAAAAATTGTTTAACCAAATTGGAATGGCGACAAATATTTTTGACAGTGCCTGTATATAGGGGACACTTTCTATTACAATTTATCCAAAAATATTTTTTCTATTATTTCAAATAAGCTAGGTATCAAGCTGATCCGTCTTAGCAGACTCACTCTGTGTACCGAAGTTGAAAATGTATTATAGTGTTGTGATTTTTTTGATAATTGGTAGATGCTTTATTTTTATGCACACATACATATATTTAATAGATATTTATATAATACAAAAATTAAGAAAATTTTCTTGAAATGTTTTGCAGATTCGCTTCTATGGGGGCGCTAAAATATAAATTTGAGCAAAGCCATCTCTCACACAAGGGGCGGTACTGTTTAAAGGTCTTGATGCGTATTGCAAATTTCTTTTATTCCGGGTTTAATCATTTATCAACATCTCTGCATTTCTTTATTTGACATTTCCAAAGAAGATGTTTTCTTGGTTTTCATGTGTCCATTGTAGGCTGGCTCACAAATATATTTTCTGCTTAAACGTATTTCAGGCCGGTGGCCTGATATTTACGCCCTGCTCTTGGGGCGTTGATTGCTAACTATCTTTTCGGGGTCTGTGGTCTTCTTCCCCTGGGTTTCTCATCTCTGGCTATTCGTGCTAATCGGTTCCTTTCCATCCTTCCCACATGTTCATTCCATTGTTTCCTTCTCTTCCTTACCCATTTTACTATATCTTCTGTCTTGCACTTTTCCCTTATTTTGGTGTTTTTACTTCTGTCTCTTAACGTTTTTCCCGTTATAGACCTAAGGATTCCCATTAATGATGTACGTAGCAGGCTTTTTAAAAAAATATATGTTGTGGAATCTAATTTCGAAACAAATCTCAATATCATCTCAGGAAACTTCTTGGAAGATGAGTTTTATAACTCTGCTGTTCTAAAGCGATGAATTTGGCTTCTTCTTCATTCGAAGAGTTGAAGGAATTGCCTATCTATTGATATTTTAAAATACCTACACTTGGAAAATAATGCTCTAAACTCTCTTGTAAGGTGTAAGTGTTAAAATTTTCTCTGCAGAAGATAAAATATTTCCGTGTTTTCTTTGCATACTGATATACGTTTTATTTAACATATCAACCATGTCATTATCCAGTAAATTAATATAAACTGTACTATTCTGTCTTGTAAACTATTTTAAAATTGCATCTTCCTATTGAGACACTCGTGCTAATGCTCTTCCTTTTGAAAGCCAACGTTTTTCTTTGTAAGGAATAAAATTCCTAGCGAATTCCTAACAGATTGCGATTGTGATTATCTTGTTTTTATTATATTAATCATTTGTATGGTTTTATTTAGGCCACATTTACAATCTTGTGCAACAGTTTTAGCAACCGAAACTTCTCGATGGATAAAGCAGTGATTTATTATGTTGTTCTAAAATGTATTTAATGAAACCCCTCTTCACAAACCATTGACTAAAGCACCGTTAGTGCATAATCCGACAGTTATCTTGTGACAACTTCATAGATTCCAGTCCTTTAAAACAGTGAATGTGTATCCCTTTTGTTGTTGATGGATATTCTTTACAACGCAGAAACTACTTGCTGTATGGTCTAATTTATGAAACGAATGGACGCGAATAATTGAGCTAATCATGCAATATCAACCGATTCATCAATTTGTTTCATCTCTTTGCCTTTGCTAATTTTATTTTTAATGGAATTTTTTATGTTTGCTGACATGTCTGCTATACATCTCCTCACTTTGTTGCCAGCTGAAGGAACTTAATCATTAAAGTAAATAACTTTGGATACTTACTATGAAATAAGGTTTTACTTTTTGTAGGATATAGTACATATTCAAATATTTAAAAATGTTTTTTTAATTCCAACTGTTGTGATGACCACCTCCGCGTAGTAGTTCATTTTTATTTGGAATTTAACTGTAAGGCACTTGAATTGCACGCCATATTTAATTCTAGTACTAATAAAGCAAGAAGGTTGAACTACTTTTCTGCTAATAAGAGTGTAAACACGTTAAAGGAAGCTGCGAACTAGAGCTCGAAAGTGAAGAGAAATTGAATGAAACCAATTGCAACTAGTTCTATGCACCGAGTTGTTGGGTGCAAGTCCATTTGACCAAAATGTGCAGAATAGTTTATTATTAGGCCAACTGTTGCTAAACCAAGGAGCAAGTGATAATATTCGAGTGCGCGACATACAGCAACGCCGAAGTTCGTGGTATTGATCGCGATCTGGCAGAGGTTAACGAACCTCCACTCTTTAAAATTGGAGCAAATTTTGTACACTTTTGTTTATGTCTGGCTGCAAGTTCGAACAAAACAGGAATTTGCGCTGCATTCATTTCGCCTACCGACTGTGCATTTGCAGACCAGGTATCCGATTGCATGGACAAAAATACCGTTTCTGTTGGGATTTCGAAATTACCTCCACTTGCAGAGTTAAAAGTAGTTTGTTGACTTATTACTCATGATGTTCGGGATGATTTAGATGGATGTAGGTGTTGATGATGATAAGCTGTGTTTTAGATTTGTTCATGTTGCGGGTCGTTGTCCCTCGAGCTATTTTTCGTTCTACGACCGACTAGAGGGAACAAACTCATTAAGGCACCCCGATTCTCCCCAGTTCAAGCTTCCGAACATCCATTTCGAATTTACCACATACACGTATAGATATTAGGGAAAAACGGGAAAATTCTTACCCTGGCAGTGGTAGTTATAATCCAAACTTATTTTTGTACGCAATTTTAAACAGCGCGAAGAGGAAGTTCTTTTTCCCAAATCGGGAAACCATCGTTTAGAGGTGAATTAGAAAAAAAGTGGAAGTTTTCAAGGTGTTACCTTTAAGTTGTCCAAATATGGTGCCACGTACAACGAGCAATAATGCAGATGGTTTGGTGGGTTACAAAGAGAAAATTGAACATAATAAAACAATTAATGTGACCTTATCGTTGTAGATCGAGTTTCAAGGGCACTTTGCAATAAACGCCTTGTTTTGGCCGGTGAGCTCCGTGGAAGCCCGCGTTCGCGTGTCGACGCTTCCGCATAGATACGTTTGGCATTTTCTCCGAGATGCGTTTTTCCCAATTATTTTCCGCAGGGTCGACGACCGCGAGCGTTCCTGCGCTTTTTACACTAGATTGCGCCGATCTAAGTCGGCCTTGACACACATATCTAATTGCATTCCATTGTGACACGCTTACTTTTACGTTTCAACTGCATCGCTGATTTGCTAGTTTCTTGCGAGTTAATCCCGATTCAGATGGCTAGGTTAATCATCGCGCGGCCGCACCGTGAAAGTGCATCCATCTAAGAAAAAGCTCCTTGAACGATTCGCGTATGCTAAAATGAAAATAAACTTAATGGGAAAAACAACAGCCAACCTAGATTGAGATTGAATGTTGTTGTATTAAGTAGAAGAGTCGGACGATAAGCTATAATTTGAGAGGAAGTGTTTGAAAATAATGGGCTGGGTCGCTTGTGTGCTTGTTTTCAGAACGTGGAATCTATTTAAGAAACTGCATTAATTGTTGCAATAATAGATGCGGTTATTTGAATATTAGATTGATATTTAAAAAGGGCTTCAAATTGACTAGTTGTTAAACTGGAACTATGTCATCGATGTTTGAACAGCGTTGCTGTCCGTTTTTTTGGCCGGCTGCTCATAAGTAACGTTTATTGAATTATAATTAGTGTTTTGTATTATATTTAATGCACATGTTGTATAATTTCATTAATTTGAATAGTTTATTTCTAGAAATTTGTGAGGTTACGTATATGCTTTTACTAATACTTTTTGAATTGACTTAAACTGTCTGCTTCTGAAGATTTGGTCCATGGTTCCATATTCTTCATGAGTACGCCCATTCAGCAATTCAATATACTGTAACTTTTATCTATTGTTTTAGAACCTAATACAAAATCAAAAAAGGGGTTTAATTTGTTCAAAAATGCCCCCGTTTTTGTAATAATTAAAAATGGTATTTACCACAGTACAGAATTGTAGCAGACTAATAAATCTATGTTTAAAGCTAATTTTCTATATTTCTCTTGAAATGTACCAATACTACATAAAATGTTTAAAGGCTTGTTTTGTCGGTGATCGCTACAGTTTGCTCGCCACCGTTTGTTCGCCACCGTTCACTCGTCAACATTTGTTCGCCAACGTTTACTCACCACTGTTTACGCGGCAGCGTTTGTTTGCCTCCGTTTACTCGCCACCGTTTACACGCCACCGTTTATTCACCACAATTTGTTCGCCACCGTTTACTCGCCACCGTTTGCTCACCATCGTTTGCTCGCCACCATTTACCCGCCACGGTCTACTCGCCACCGTATACTCACCACCATTTGTTTACTCACCACCATTTGCTCGCCACCGTTTGCTCACAGGTGTCTTTGCTCGATAGCTATTTGTTCGCCACCGATTATTCACCACCGTTTACTCACCACTGTTTACACGCCACCGTTTGTTTCCCTCCGTTTCCTCACCACTGTTTGCTCGCCACCGTTTATTCACCACCGTTTGCTCGTCGCCGTTTACTCACCATCGTTAGTTCGCCACCGTTTTCGCAACCGTTTACTCCCCACCATTTGTTCGCCACCGTTCACTCGCCATGATCTGCTCGCCACCGTTTACTCACAGCCGTTTAGTCGCCACCGTTTGCACACAGGTTTCTTTGCTCGATAGCTATTTGCTCGCCGAACAGATGCTCTACAAGCAACGTATTCTTAAAGTAAAAATTATCTGTAGGCATTTAATATATGCTGGTAATTTTTAAAACCCTACATTCCCATGACAAATGTTGCTAGCCAAAGTATGATTACCTGTTCTTGTAGTTGAATACGCATATGACAATATTTGTTGTTTTTCTTTGTTCCTAATAAACTGAACTAGAAGTGTATCTGATTTTTATGTTGTGTATATTTTTAAATTAGTATTAATTAATAACTTTCAAAACCTCGTGAAAATTGCATTATTGACATGGCAAGAGCATATAACTTTCCAACAATTTTAATAAACAGTTAGACACTTAGACCACTTTCTTGTAAAGAATAATAAATTTATTTGTTATTACACTCAATAGTTAGGTTATGTAAAAACCATGATTTTTAGTGGTCACTGTATTAGTGCAAAGTTTATAAGGATTAAACAGCGATTACTTACTACAAATTATAAATTATAATTAAGAATCTAAAACTTCCAAATAAACCGTGTAGTTCTTAATTGTTAAGTAAGACAGTTTAGCAAAAACATCACTTGATTTGTTTTAGCGTTTCAGTATTAAATTGTGAATGACTAAAAAGAACCTTCCGCTTCCATTTCCAAAATGTTATCAAGAGCTTTCTAATTTAATGCATTTTAAATAAACCTCTCGTTTATACAATAAAACCAGTCGTTTTCACAATATCCACGACCACACGCTCACATACACGAGTATATAATTTTGTAAGAACTTTTTGAATTTTTGGTGTTTAGGCGACTATTCCCGTATCACAAACTATTAATCTGGTATTTGAAAATAAAAGTAAAGGTTTTAAGTGTGAAGCAAAAGGTATATTAAATTATTCGACAAACAAAAATGCCGAAGAAAATATAAATTAGTTTTTCTGCGTTGGTGCATTTACACATATGTAGTATTGCGAGCAAATGTCGTGGCGAGCATCTCTCCCAGCGAGCAAACGGCGGCGAGCAAGTGGTGGCGAGCAAATGACCTAGAACCACTCTGTAACTAAAATAGATAAATAGCGGAAAATTTTGGAAAGAAGCAAACATTCTCAGCTTAAAATCAGAAATTCCAGAATAAACTCGGAAATTCTGACATCTAAGCAAGGAAAATTAACAAAATAATAAATAAGTGTCCCTTCTACACTTCTTAAATTATATACAGGGTTTCCCAGTGGATTGAATCCTACGTAAATTACGTGAGATAATATATTTTTCACGGATTATATGTTTGCAAAGAATCTAAGCTATTATTATTGTCGATTAGTAAAAAAATATTTATTTAAGATTATGAAAAAGTGTAAATCAACATTTCTAAATTCAATAGGTGACAATGTAACATAAGGCTAACAACAAGTTCCTTTCGTGTTTTCCATAGTGAACTTTGAAATAGATTCCAATTCTGAATGGAACAACTTTTTTTAATATTTACTTAATTTTCAAGCCAATTTTACTGTAACGTTTTTTAAGTTTAATTTAGGAAAATTCTCTTACGATCTGAGAGAATTTCATGCTTGGTGAAGCTTATTACAAAACCATATTGTTCGTAAATTTACTAGAAGTATCTTAATACATATTTTAATTTGTTTATTCCTGATTATTATCGTTGTTATTATTTTGTTATATAGTTTTTATCTTCCCATAACTGAAGTTTGAATGTTTAATTATGTTATGACAATACCGAATACTCCCACAAATATTGCCGCATGAGTGTTTTTCAATAAATACATTGCAAATTAACTTAAGCTGCAATGGCTATTGTTACAAAAATAAGTAAACAAACAGCGTCTCTGTAATGGATTCAATTTGAATTTGTTAATATTAACAATTTCCTCTAAAAAGTAGACATCTTTTTAATTATTTTTATTTATTTTCTTTGTTGCCTTCATTTTAGCCTTCTTCTAGTGCTAAAGGTGGTATAACAATAAAATCCTACAACACTAAATTCCTAAATTCACAACGCCACAATAACACTGATTAATAATAATACAAATAGGTCTTGACTTTACGGATGTTGATGCTGATTCGAAGGGCACGTAAAGCTGTGGGTTCCGGTTATCATATCAACATCTTTGACAATCGTAAACCATGTAGAGGGCACTTCTCTACTATGTTCTACGGGTTAGGCTAGCATCCTGCCTAGCAGTATGTACAAAAGTCTTACAGAACCTGCTACTTATAGGTAATTAACAGGCCACTGACTTCAGCACAAAGGAAGAAGAACATTTTAATAGTGAAAATTAATATAGTGCTTATGAAATAGTTATCAGCATTAATACAGCTTACATTATTAGTATAATTTTCCTGGGAATATAAAATCTGGAAGAATAATGCTGTATGTGTTTCGCGTATGGTTTAAGTTCACTGGGAAGCCCTGTATAATATGTATAACAGTATAATTTGATTTGGCCTAATTTTGTGATTCTGAACAACTTTTCTTAATAACAACAGTATACTGTTGCAAACAAACGAGTACTGTCGAAAAATATAAAGGGCAATGTCCACTGTAAAATATTTCCGTTGTTAGAGAATTTATAATTAAATAAGCCGCCTATACCCAGTACCTACCAATAATATTTAGCTGGTATGCATACTACAGGGTGTCCCAGAATAACTGTTCCTAATTTTCAAAGATGGTGGAGGGCATGTAATTAAACACTTTTTACTAATAAACTATTATTTGGAAATAACTCCGTATCGAGATAGCACGATATACAGGACATTTTCGAGGCACCGTATAACGACGTACGAATGAACAATGAATTCTTAGAAATATCTACAGACTCACGAATGTCACCAAAGCCAAGAAGAATTCGAACAATCAACTCCTCTTCTGTGTCTAGGTGTTGCATCGATAAATGATTTAATATGACCCCAAATGCTTCAATGGAGTTAGATCTTGCGAATGTGCAGATCAAGGAATTGATTTCGAAATTGTACACTTAATCCGAAATGTATAGATGCACCATCATGTTGAAAGACCAACTCTATGGTAAAATTGAAACACGTTTGCCTACAACAAATATGTAACTATTTTTCCGTTGCCTTGGATAATATTCACTATCTGCAGCTATTCTGCATGCCTGGATTATTTTCCACATTGAAATTACTTCAAGGCTTCGTTACGTTCATGTTGTGCTATGTCGGTATGGAAATATTTCCGAATACTAGTTTATAAATTACTAGCATCACTTCTGAAAATTAGAATAAGATTTTCTGTGACACCCTGTATATGCGAGTGCTATTGGATTACCACCTCACAATTCTTAATTATAAGTTGGTTTGGTGGCCTCTGAGATGTAGCTGGCGATACACTGGGCGGCAGCCCAAATTATTGCCGTTTAGGTTTAGCAGAACTTTTTCAGATTGTCTTCTTTTGAGCGTTGGTAAGGTAGTTTTAGGCTTGTAAGTAGATCTTCTGGACTTGGTCATAACACTTTTTTCTTAAGTAATTAAGAAATAGTTGCTGTGGTACAATTATGATTGTTTTGGAAATCGTTTCAGAGTTGTTGGAAGAGCAGTTGATGAATTGTTCTTCGTTTCTTTCTTGAAGTAAGGTCTTTTTTTACGTTGTTGTACAACTTCTGCATTATTTGCGCTTATCCTTAATGATCTGAAGTTTACAAATTCATTTTCTCATGTTGAAGGTTGGGTTACTAAAAGAGACAACTGGATGTACTGTATGGGACATAAGTTTTTAGAAAAAAATCGACAGGCTTAATCAGAAAAATAACGAAATTTTATTCAAACTTAAATATGAATGGTTAATTTTACATCTTTTGACAGCATGAAAACTGATCTACAAAACTGATAGCGGATCATGGTGCTCAATGGTATGTAATTTGGCGAAGACTTGTCTCATCTTCCTTTGGACGATGTTCGGGTCCACTTCCCGAATTTTTCTAAAAATTCGAGCCCGCAATTGTTATTCAGTTTGGGCCTGCCAATCGTTTTCATAAACCTTTCGACACAACAATGACCAAAATTCTTCTATTGGCCGAGCTTGAGGAACATTTGGGGGGTTACCTTCTCGGTACATAATTGACGTTATTCTGCTCCAACCATTTCCGAGTCCTCCTGGCATAATGACACGAAGCCAGATCAGGCCAAAATACTATATCGTCGTTCTGATGATGGATATTAATAAAATTAAAGATTTTCAGTAAACATCTTTGGGTATAAACCTAGCGTCTATAGCTTCTCCCCGAACGCGGCCAACATAGGGTGTTGAAATCGCGCACCAAACTAAAACTTTGTCAGCAAATTTTGCTTTTGCTTTGAATTTTACTTCGTTTGGGTAGTTTTCAATGTCACAGTTGCAAAATCCATCGTTACCTTTCATTTCAGAATGTCACAGCGTGAAATATTTCTCGTCATCCATTATAATCACACGGTTCCTCACAAAATACCTTCATCTCAAAGCTCCGTAACATCTAGGTATTCTTTCGAGCTTTGCCTGGGTGTATTTGGGACTCTTCCGTCTGTTTCGATAATGTACACCATTGCTGGACAAAATTCTCTGGACGGTCTTGTATGAGACCCCAAAACGGCGGCCCAGCTTTCGACTAGAGATTCCAATTCTGTCTTGAGCGGATTATAACAGTCTATTAATCCTATTTTGTGCCACAACATGAGATCTTCCAGTTTTCGGCAAATTAGTGCAAGGTATACCCTCTTCGCATTCTCTTATTGGCCATTAAATCGTTGCCTGGCTAACATTTTGATCTCTGAACAAGTTAAATATTTCACGTTTGGGCAACCGTCCAGATGCTTTTGCGAATTTCAAGTTTGTACGACATTTTGAACTTAGTTATTGAATAAATTTGACGTTTATCAATAAAAACAAAACATGATTTGTTTACCGGTTTCATGGTAACTAAATCAGACATCAAAATCGATCAGTGATTTCAAGGCAAACTTTTTCTCAAAACTTATGTCCCATACGTTAGTATTGTTGGAAGTTTGTTTGTGTTATGCGAGAATCAGCTAAAACTAACCAATCGGTGTTTCAACGTTGTCCTGAAAGATCATGTACAATATTCCCGTTATTTGAAATATTTATAAGAATGTTAGCCCCGTATACTAAAAAAAGTCACCGTAGGTGCACCCGCACAAGGGGGTAGGCCGGAGTCATTTGGGTTCCGCAGCGGAACCCTCAACACCTCTTCAGTCAGTAACGGGAATCTAGATGGGTAGACCAGAAAAATTGGATTTCATGGATGGTGCTGTCCCAGCATTTACCTATATGACCCAGGAAAATTACGAAAAACCTTAGTCGGGACAGACGGTCCGGGGGTTCTAACCCTTGACCGAATGAATGGTAAACGCTTTACCACCTTCCTAGGCATCCCTTACCAACGGTAATGTGTAGCATGTTACTACACCATTAAAATGTAATAAGTTTGATGGTTCTAGTTAAACTACTACTTTTTGTTACTTTTACATTTGATAGCAAGTATTTACTTGGATATTTACATATTAAATTTTATTGATATAACCAACAAAATTATTTGGTATAACGCGATTTGGTAACATCCGGTATAATGGTATTGGCAAAGAATAAAGCCTAAATTTAAAACAATATTCTATAATCTATAGTACTTCTTTTAACCTCTGTTACTACAATCAAATTAACCAAAAATGGAAAAAATACCATTATCTGGACCAGTTGCCCCACTGCGTGGTCTGGGGGGTACCGTCGAATTCCTCGTGTGTATCTCGTGCCGTACATCATGTACAAGTAGTACGGGTATGAAATAATGAAGCGGTGTAGGCCAGAGAATAGAGCAAAACAAGACTAGTTACGCCTAGGAGTGTGCTATAAGTTGCCCAGTTTTTCCGCTAGGCCGTCCCTCCGTAACGGTTTCATACTTTTTCGGAGCCGGTTTTCTATCTGTCTATGATCTATGCTTGCTGTCCATTACGCTCTGTGCGCCTTTATGCACGTTTACTACGGTCTTTTTATGTCTCAGTAGAATGGGCTGCAGATTGTGAAAGCGGGACGCGACTTACTTCTTATTAAATGCACTCCGATAGGAAGGCACTGGAAATGTCTTTCAAAATTAATTTCGTGCAATTTATGAAGTCACGGTTTGTTTTGCAGCTGATTTCTATGAGATGTTCGATTGCTTACTTAGAAGCCTCTATAAACGTGATGGTTATCGTCTCGATTCTCAAACCAATTGATTTTTAAACAACACTTCAGCCATATTTTGTTTTCCTACTTGTATATAGCATAATAAATATTATCGTCAAAACAAACCGTAGACGTTATGTCACTATCTATCTATTGTTAGTAGTTATCTTAAGGTTCATCAGGAGCGTTGCCAAAAAAATTCAGAAACTTTGCACTTTAATATCCATTTTGGAATTTTTTTATACTCGTTTGATATTTTCTTTATAGAAATTGCTTTCTGTTGTAGCGTCGTGCAAAGTTTCATTCAATTCTAATCTAACTTTCTTAGTTTTAAAGCGTTAAAGTTGCTATTTAAAATAGATAATTCAAGTTAATGCATAGTTATACAGGGAATGAACTGAAATCACATATTTTTAATACAATTACCTAAATATCTTCATTAATACTATGAAGTTTCCGAATTTTCATGGAAACTCGATTTTTCATAATAATTGAATTAACTCGAAATTTTTGGGTATTTTTGAACGTCGAATAAGATTATTTGTCAATAATAAGAAATAAAATATATTAAAAGATATTGTAGAAAACAGTATCTGACCTTCCCACTTGAGACGCCTCTGACGTACTTATTAAAACGCGAGTAGGCTTCAACCTGCAACGTACGTTCATAAAGTTTCAAATAATTGGTCCAATCATAACGATAATTATATGAAGTAAAGTAATCGTACAATTCCCACTTTAAAAGGCTGTAACTCCGTAACGAAACACTTTCGGACCCATGTTTACCCGAACTTTTTTTCTTGTTTTAGTGTGGAGACCTTGTTCCAAACGTTTTAGTTACACCCTGTATTTGAGTCAAACTTGCAGCCAATGTACGTCATATGTACTAATGACGTTATTTATTTAGTGCGCTGCAGAACATTATAATAGCGACCCTTATATGGAGTTCATGCAACTAAATATTCACGTAAGCGCTTTGTTGATTCTGGGTAACATACTAAAAATGACGTCATAAATATCAATGACGTGCATTGTCTGTCAGATTTTCAGTGGTATACCAGTAGCTGTTACAAATTAGTAATATAAGTAAAATTGTTTGATCACATCAACAGGATCATTAGAGGGATTGCCACAGGAAATGTTATTAATAAATTTAAAGTAACAGTTTGAGGAGAATTTTTTAAAAAACTGTCGCATTGGCCTTTCCCGTACGAAAAACAAAATAACAAAAATAAATCAATAATAAATCCATTTAAGAAAGTTAAGCAAAAAATAATTTTTAAGCGTTAGTACAGAAAAAAGTGAATTTGTGAAGCTTGAATTGAATCAGATAAACATTTTTTAGGTGAGAGGCTATAAATATTTCTAAATAAAATATAACTTTTGTGGGCAGAGTTACAATGATGGAACTAATTATTTTTTATATTTGTTTATCGCTCTACATCACCTCTGTATTTATTAATATTCGTCTTCCAAATGTAAGCCACACCATTGTAGCTATTACATTAATTCTCCAAACTCTTCTTCATGATTACAGCAAATAAAAAAAAATTATCATGACAACTTTACATACGTAAAGGCAATAAAATAGGTATCTTCTGCAGTTTGGAACAAATTCATCAGTGTAAGAAATACTGCTGTTGAAGTAAAATACAATCAAATAAGTAAATTCGTTTTCTAGCAATTACATAAACTGGGACATTTGGAAATCTTTGCGCAATAAAATAACGTGTTGAAGCGGAGGATGATAATTATAAAATTTGTTATTTTTTAATGCTGATTTGGTTATACGTGGCCCATCTGTTTGTTAATATTTCGTTATTAGATGAAAAACTATTTTTTCATGGTATTTTGCAGCGCCAGAAATGTGATTTTGGTTGCATTTCAAACAGGAAATGCATTCATTTTTTTCCAAATATGGACCACGCCATTGTAGCTATTACATTAATTTTGTAAACCCTTCTTCGTGATTCGGTTACATAAAAAAATTAATTTAATTTAATATCTTTAGGCACCAGTACAGTAGTATCTGAATTTGTACAGTTAGGCACTATTTCATCAATAGCGCATGAAGTACTACCTTTTGGTGTAAAACCAATCAACGAGGTAAAATCTTTTTTGAGAAGCTGCGTCATCGCCGTTTTATTTGAAAATCTATGAATCCGATGTAAAATTAAGCTTATAAGGGTAGTATGTTATTGATGAAAATCATTATTGTGTTATTGCTTATTGACCACTTTACGTTAGTCCACTTTATATTACCGTTTTGATATAAACTGTTAACATTTCTGCTTCGTTTCTAAAAAGAGTTGTCCTTACAAATCTAGGTCACACCATTGTAGCTATTAAATTAGTTTGGTGAGTGAGCCTTACTTTAAAAAACTATTAAAAGAAAAAATTAACTATTTTAGCGTTAGTGAACTTTAGTAGTTTGGAACAAATTCATTAATCGTGTAAAAAAAGCAAATTCCGAACAAAGTAATTCGTTAAAAGTAAGTCATATGATCAAACCTATTATTGCTTATTACTTTTTAGTTCCTTTACACCAATTCCCTCTTTTTTTGTTAATATTTTGTAATCAAATCGAAAATATTACCTCGTTTTCAGAAGAGGAGCTTTTTGGCTTTTACTTCCATAACTATACCACACCATTGTAGCTATTACAATACTTCTGTAAACTCTTAAAATTTTGTCGTAACCCACCGAGTTGTTTAAGTCAGGAGCCGTAGTTCGCGAAATGTTGGTCTAAATAGATGTAGTCTATTATTATTATTAAAATATTTTCTGCTACGTTTTATAATATTTTCGATATAATCTGCTTCAATGAACATGGAACTTATTCGAACTGATTTATCTAACTTATCTATCAATTTAAAATCAGATATTAAACGAGCATAACAAATCTAATACATAGTTACCTGGTTACTCGCTCTGTTTGCTGTTCTTGTTTTCTATCAGTTGGTTTATAGCCGATAACTTATATTTCTAAAGTATCCAATAAAAAGTTATTCAGCGAGTGTTTAGTTTATTTAAAAGTGTGCGAGTGGGTTTAGGTTTTAGGTTGTTATTCATTCGAAGTGGTAATTGGTCTCGGTTCAGTTTCTGCCAACATTCTTGCTCTGAACAGGAATTGTATTTTACTTGGAATAAATCAAACTATTGCGGGTAGAATGGAACGAAACATATACCGATTCGTTGCGAAACATCACGTTGAAAATTTCACGCCGCGTATTCTTAATTTACAAAGTGAGTTATGGCCCCAAAGAATTCGTTCATGGATGAATAGCCAACGATCGAACTTATAATGTTGATCGTTCTACAGAGCACGAAACGTGCAGGTCCGACGATAATTAATTACAAAGAATTGATAGCATGAACCTTGGATTCCAAATCCTGGATCGGGTTCAAAAACCGGAAGGCTTGTTCGAAGAAATCGTCGAAAGGTAAAGTTCACGCACTTCCCGGTTTCCAAATATGTACGTACGTGTATTTCAACGAAGCGTTGCAATAGATATTTGGGAAAACTTCTCCAAAGAGTGGTTAATGTATGTGTATACCGTATAGTGCGAAACAATAATGGATTAAAGTAAGTAAATATAATCTCCAAGTCCATAGAAGAATTTCATGAAAAGATTCATATTCAAATTCACCAATGGTAGATATTGTTCTCATCTGTAAGTAATTGAAAAGTTCTCAAAAAGCATGAATCATTATATTGAAGCGGAAGATAGGCATAACCATCAAAACATTTTTTGATATCTGTTTTCAAACGTACGTTTTCGCTTGTCCCAATATTATTATTTCATTACATATCTGGAATTGCATGTGTTCCAATCTAAGACCTAAAGGGGTATTTGATGTTCTTTTTCATCCCATTCAATGTAACGTGGGATTTATTAACTTACTTTTATACAAGACACACTTCCTTTGATCATCAAACTAAAATTGGTATAGTTTTCATAAAATTATTTTAATAGTTGCTGCATCAAAATCACAATCTACTATAATTTACTGTGGGAAGCAGCTTGGCGGACAAGCGCGAGTACTTGTCAAACATTATTCAAAGTTAAGTTACGATGCGCGCGATGTCCACTTGGATGGGTGACCGAAATCTGTGCTCCAACGCTGCAACCCGGGGTGCCTCGGAGAGTACCCAAAACTGTCGGTCCTCTGGGTTAGTGCCCCACGTCACTAACTGCCTCAAACAACAGCCTTAGAGTCTCCCCGCAATCATTTCCCAATACGCAATTTATTTATTTTTAAATTTACTGTTTCTATCCACATTTTAATATATTAATAATGTAGATATACGCACCACAAATATATCTGCGAAAGTAAAGTTTTGTAAGGAATGTAGCACAATTGTTTGATCCTGAATCGAATATCTATACGAACTCTATCAAACAAACGGCTTCTTCCATACTTCTACTAGTTTTTGGTGCATTTGCTCTTTTTTAATTATAGCAACTAATATATCGGTCCCCATCTTTAGTATTTCAAGTAAATCTCGTACTGATTCATCATCAACATATGTTTGCTCGCCCATGTTTTCACTGCAGAAATAGTATTTGAGGTTTTGACGGAAATAACCGGAATATATACATATTTCATATCTGCGAAATTACAAATCAATTATTCAAATATACACAGTACCAATGTAAAAAATCGAGTAGTGTATGTTTCATGCGGAAGTCCCACTGATGTTTATTTAAAATGCCAGTTGTTCTTGCAGCTGTATAAGCGAGCATTGTATTGGAGAAAGCAAGCAGAACTTTGTCTTCTCTTCCGTTTGTTCTTGATCACCTGCGTAAGTTAATCGCGCAAGAAATGGTCTGTAAGGAAACCAACAAAGAGCACTCCCTGAGAATCCCGAACAATATATTGACATCAATTTACCAGCTGACATCACAGGTTTTCCTTCCTTTGGCTTTGAAGATATAATGCGACGCCACTGCATGCTTGCACGTTTTGACTTGATAGAAAATAATGTACCCAGGTTTCATCAGTTGTCACAACTAAATCCAAAAATGCATCTCCCTCATATCACTGCAGTACAGAAGAAGCGATTTGCAAACGATTCAACTTGTGTTTTTCAGTCAATAAGCGTGGAATCCAACTGGCACTCACCTTACGATACTGTAGCTTGATTTTATGTCTTCTTTCGGGTCGAACTGTTACCCGGCTATCTTGGTGAATAAGGGCATTAACTTTTTCGTCATTTTCACGATTAACCGAAGTTGCAGCATTTTCTACACGATTTTTCCCGTCTTTAAAAGATTTAGACCACCTAAACATCCGACTTTTAGAAAGACATTGATCCTCATATTGGGCTTGTAGTCTTTTTTTTTAAGAATCGTGGAGTTGCCAAGGGCAGCTCCAAGATTGCCATCCCACCAGCTTACCCCGGCTCAGCACATTTCGTGCTATTCACAGGTCTAACATGCCCCACCCTTGAAAAACCCCAAGCCCCAGACACCACAAACACCCTGGGAAAGTGCACTGCTCAGGATTTGAACCTGAGCGACTTTGGTAGAATAACTCCTAGCCAAGCGCTGCGGCCATTACTCTACCGCGGTCTCCCAGCTTGTAGTCTTGTAAGAGTTTCAGTCGAATTTTACGCCTTCATTGGTAAGGAATGCACTGTTCCACTCCACAATTAACAGAATTTAGACATCGTAACTGTACTTGTCAAAATAATATTATAGCGAAACAATTGCCATGGATATGTCAGCAAGAGCCGTGGCTGCCTTTAATTAATTTAATTTTTCAAATTGTTTTCATATAATGTTTTTATTTAAACATTCCTGTTTCAATTTGAACACTCCTCGTATGTAGATCACAAATGGTAGACTTACTTTATGTGCTAAAAAACTAAACGGCATCAACAGCAGCTTCAAAAACCACAACTACTTGTTAACATACAAATCAAGTTTTTTGTACAGAAAAAAACTAGCCAAGTGGTACACATATTCGTTTGTACTGTACAACCTCAATTCTGCCATGGTTTGAAATAGTGCGTAAATAACTGTAATCTGATATAAATGTTATCTGTACATAATAGCGATCATATTTCATTCATAAAAACCAAAGGGACCGCTTTGATATTTGAGGCACTTTTTCAAACAATTAACATAAAGCAAAACTTACCAGAACAAGTAATAAATTTGTACAAATCTGAAAAATTGCTGAAAGCCTCTGATATCCGGCTGTTTTATCTAAATCGCACTCACTTTCTTTTCCACATTTTAAGGTTATCCATCAAGTTAACTGCCGAAAAACATAGAGAAATCTGTTTTTCCAACAATACGAACTGTACGTAGTTTTGTTACAAAAAAAATTAGCGGTTTTACTTTTGAAAATAAAAATATACACAGGTCAGCTGCTAATTGAACGTAGTTTTTAGTTTCCATGATATGCGAGGTTATGGAATGTTTTTACGCGTCTGACACGGTCTGTTTTCCAACGTTCATTATTGTGGACAATGGTATACCACGCTTTTAATTAATAACTCACAGATATTTTGTACCACTATAAGCAATATTTTATTACTTGAGATTCTTGCGGTTATCTCTAACTCCAATTGCGGTACAATAATGTTAGGTTAGCTGCTAATGGAAGGTTATTTTGTAAGAAAAAGTCCCGTATATGTAAGGTGAGATGCCCATAGGAGAAGAATAAATAGTGGAATCTATTTTCCAACGTCTATTGTACGAGGTTAGTTGTCAATTGAAGGCTATTTTTGTTGAACATTCTGAAAATACTGCTTACAGTAAGAATAAATTTTCTGAAAAGGGTCTATTTGCCACTGTCAATATTGAGTTGGGCTTATTTTCCACCGATTATGTAAGGTTAGCAGTTTATAGAAGGTTATTTTATTAAAATTGTTGGAAAACACCGGAGTCTATTTTCCATTGTCATTATTGAGTGAGGCCTGCTTTGTATCGTTTACATGAGGTTTGTTACTTATTGAAGGTTGTTTTCACGAGAATGACAGGAAAACACCAGAGTCTATTTTCCGGTGTCTACTATACGAGGTTCGTCGTTAATTCAAGGTTGTTATTTTATAAAGTTAATCTACATTTTTAGTGGGAGATTAGATACGAATTGAAAATTGTTCGTAATTGAAAATTCTGTGAGCTGTTTATAATTTGTATCAAATTTTGGTTTTCCATTCAAGATTCTGGTGGAGGCACCTCATCTTATCAAGACTTAGCAATTGATTCTTATAAATAAATTAAAAGGTATTACGTAGAAACACGTTACATTGCTTTAATAGTTTAAAACACATTGCCCACTGCTAAAGGACCACACAAAGCAAAACACTGTCTAATCAAAAGCTCTTTCGAAAATGGTCGAAAGATAGTAATGGCTTTACTTTCCAATGTTAGCTACTGTTAATAGATTGTTTTTTACAAATTAAAACACGAAATATATGCCGGAGCTGTCTTATTTTCCAACATATAAAGCAAACACAATTATGTAACTTGTAATCTCTTAGCAATAGACTTCTGCAATTTTAGAACTTTACCCTTTTGCTTGGTGTGCACAGGACCGTACTTGGTTGCCCACTATTAATACTTAATCTAGATACGATTATAAATAAATCGTCGTATGTTTGTTTTTATGGTATCGTTATTTTGGTACAGACGAACAGTATTGGGTCGAACCAGATTTGTAACATTTAGGTGAGGTTATCTGCGTGATGAAGGTTGTTTTTACGATATTTTCTTCAAAATAGGGTCTATGCCAAATGCTATACGAGGTTACATGTTAATTCAAGGTATTTTTCATGAGCATGGCTGGAAAATAACGGAATGTTTTCTTCACTGTTGTTGTTCGATTTGAAATTGTTTTTTTAGCTAACAACGTTGGAAAAATGCGTGGGTTGCTTACAGTTGCTCTCATTTTCCTTTTTTATTGGTGAATTCGGCAGTATTGCCGTCTATTCACAAATTGGGAAATACCCAGCTGATATCACGACGTAGGCAATTTCAGTTTCATATTGGAGTATAAGGGATGATTCGTTTGTTATTTGAGTTTTCCCTGTCTATGAAATAGTTTTTCTTTCCACATTTCGATAACAGTAGACAAGCCTGCAGCGCAACCAAAAGCAGCAGCTGCTGTTTCTGTTTCATTGGCTTGGACAGCCTGTAATATTGTTTAATTGCTACTCGCCCTGTATACAAATACTTGACGAAGCCGTATCACACGTGCTTGTAATGCATGCTAGGTGGTCCAAATTATAATAAATAGCCGGATGTTTTAGGCTAAATTAATTATAAATTTGATTAATCGAATAATCAAGAAATTGGGCAATAAAATCACTTAATATCCGGTTAATCAAATTTAAAGGTTACTATATGAGGTTAGTTGTTTATTGCAGATTATTTTTATGAGAATGGGGGAAGTTAGCGTGCTCTATTTTCCAAAATGTATGCGAGCTTCGTTTATTCCTGGAAATTGTGTTAAATGAAACTGTGCGGGGGCCACCTACAGTGCTTGTAGGGTAAGTTAATACATACAAAATTATTATAAAAGGGAATAGTTAGTGTGCTAGTGATTCAGGAATAATTAAAAATTAATTAACTAATCGAGCGATGGATTATTCGGCTAATAAAACCGTGCACAACCCTAGAAAAATTGAACAATTCGGCATTTTTTTGCAATGTTATATGAGGTTAGTTGTTTATTGAAGATTATTTTTATGAGAATGGCGGAAATTGGTGTGCTCTATTTTCCAAAATGTATGCGAGGTTTGTTTATTACCGGAAATTGATTTCAATGAGACTTCTAGAAAACTGTACGGGGGCACCTACAGTGCTTGGAGGGTAAGGTTAATACATACAAAATTATTATAAAAGGAAATATTTAGTGCGTTAATGGTTCAGGAATAGTTAAAAATTAATTAAATAATCGAATGGTGGATTATTTTGCAAATACAACAGATTAACCGATATGTAGCAAAATGTTGGCGGGTCTATTAATTGATTAATACACACAGCCCTACAAAAATAGAACACTTCGGCATGTATTTTGCAATGTTATTATACGAGGTTAGTTGTTTATTGCCGATTATTTTTATGAGAATGGAGGAAATTAGCGTGCTCTATTTTCCAAAATTTATGCGAGATTCGTTTATTATTGGAAATGGTTTTAAATGAAACTTCTAGAGAACTGTGCGGGGGCACCTACAGTGCTTGTAGGGTAAGTCAATACATACAAAATTATTATAAAAGGGAATATTTAGTGTGTCAATGGTTCAGCAATAATTAAAAATTAATTAACTAATCAAGTGATGGATTATTCGGCTAACAAAACCGATTAACCGATATATAGTAAAATGTTGGCAGTCCTGTTAATCGATTAATGCACACAGCCCTACAAAAATTAAACATTTCGGCATCTATTTTACAATGTTATTATACGAGGTTAATTGTTTATTGATGATTATTTTTATGAGAATGGGGGAAGTTAGCGTGCTCTATTTTCCACAATTTATGCGAGGTTCGTTTATTATTGGAAATTGTTTTAAATGAAACTTCTAGAGAACTGTGCGGGGGCACCTACAGTGCTTGTAGGGAAAGTCGATACATAGAAAATTATTATAAAAGGGAATATTTAGTGTGTTCTTGGTTCAGAAATAATTAAAAATTAATTAACTAATCAAGTGATGGATTATTCGGCTAACAAAACCGATTAACCGATATACAGTATCATCAGTATTGCATATTGTCTCCATCTTAATGGGTCTGTTTTTATACACTAAAATCAGATATACCTACTAAACTGTAAGTATTACAAAGGACGGTTATGTTTTATAGCAAAATGTGGACGGCCCTATTAATCGATTAATGTGCACAGCCCTAGAAAGATTGACATTCAGCATCTTTTTGCAATGTTATTGTACGAGGTTAGTTGTTTATTGAAGATTCTTTTTATGAGAATGGGGAAAGTTGGCGTGCTCTATTTTCCAAAATGTATGCGAGGTTCGTTTGTACCTGGAAATTGTGTTAAATGAAACCTCTAGAAAACTGTGCGGGGGCCACCTACAGTGCTTGTAGGGTAAGTTAATACATACAAAATTGTTATAAAAGGGAATATTTAGTGTGCTAATGATTCAGGAATAATTAAAAATTAATTAACTAATCGAGCGATGGATTATTCGGCTAATAAAACCGATTAACCGATATATAGCAAAATGTTGGCGGCTCTATTAATAGATTAATGTGCACAACCTTAGAAAAATTGTACATTTCGGAATTTTTTGAAATGTTATTATATGAGGTTAGTTGTTTATTGCAGATTAGTTTTATGAGAATGGGGGAAGTTAGCGTGCTCTATTTTCCAAAATGTATGCGAGGTTTGTTTATTACTGGAAATTGTTTTCAATGAAACTTCTAGAAAACTGTGCGGGGGCACCTACAGTGCTTGTAGGGAAAGTCGATACATACAAAATTATTATAAAAGGGAATATTTAGGTGTGTTAATGGTTCACGAATAATTTAAAATGAATTAACTCATCGAGTGATGGATTATTCGGCTATTAAAACCGATTAACCGATATACAGCAAAATGTTGGCGGCTCTATTAATAGATTAATGTGCACAACCCTAGAAAAATGAACAATTCGGCATTTTTTTTTTGCAATGTTATTATATGAGGTTAGTTGTTTATTGAAGATTATTTTTATAAGAATGGCGGAAATTAGTGTGCTCTATTTTCCAAAATGTTTATGAGGTTTGTTTATTACTGGAAATTGATTTCAATGAGACTTCTAGAAAACTGTACGGGGGCACCTACAGTGCTTGTAGGGTAAGTCAATACATACAAAATTATTATAAAAGGAAATATTTAATGCGTTAATGGTTCAGGAATAATTAAAAATTAATTAAATAATCGAATGGTGGATTATTTTGCAAATACAACAGATTAACCGATATGTAACAAAATGTTGGCGGTTCTATTAATCGATTAATACAGATTACACACAGCCCTACAAAAATAGAACATTTCGGCATGTATTTTGCAATGTTATTATACGAGGTTAGTTGTTTATTGCCGATTATTTTTATGAGAATGGAGGAAATTTGTGTGCTCTATTTTCCAAAATTTATGCGAGATTCGTTTATTATTGGAAATGGTTTTAAATGAAACTTCTACAGAACTGCGCGGGGGCACCTACAGTGCTTGTAGGGTAAGTTAATACATACAAAATTATTATAAAAGGGAATATTTAGTGTGCTAATGATTCAGGAATAATTAAAAATTAATTAACTAATCAAGTGATGGATTATTAGGCTAACAAAACCGATTAACCGATATATAGTAAAATGTTGGCAGTCCTATTAATCGATTAATGCACACAGCCCTACAAAAATTGCACATTTCGGCATCTATTTTGCAATGTTATTATACGAGGTTAGTTGTTTATTGAAGATTATTTTTATGAGAATGGGGGAAGTTAGCGTGCTCTATTTTCCAAAATGTATGCGAGGTTCGTTAATTCCTGGAAATTGTTTTATGAAACTTCTAGAAAACTGTGCGGGGGCATTTACAGGGCTTGTAGGATAAAGTTAATACATACAAAATTATTATAAAAGGGAGTATTTAAGTGTGTTAATGATTCAGGAATAATTAAAAATGAATTAACTAATCGAGGGATGGATTATTCGACAAATAAAACCGATTAACCGATATATAGCAAAATGTTGGCGGTTCTATTAATCCATGAATCTGCACAGCCCTAGAAAAATTGAATATTTCGGCATCTATTTTACAGTGTTATTATACGAGGTTAGTTGTCAAATGAAAGCTATTTTGATGAGAATATAGGTTAGTAATAAAAGGAAAATTAGTTTTAAAGTGTTGGAACATTCTGTGGGTTGCCCACAACTTCGGGATTTTCATTTGGGAATTCGACATAAAGTAGGAAATACCCTACTGATATCACGACGTGGGCAGTATCATGCCATAGTATTACGTATAGAAACACAAGGAAATACATTTTTGAGCTTTCCCTATTAATGGAGGTGTTTTTTTCCTGCAATTCGTTTTCGGTGGTAAAGCATATTTACGTCGGGCAACGTAATCCAGCAGCAACAGCGGCTGTTGAGAAGCAGCAGGTCCTTCAAGCGGGGCAGGCGACAGCAGGAGAGAGAAAGTCCGCGAGCCGAGTGCGCTTGCCTCCTGCCCGTCCTGCGGGGCATTGCCCTCGCCAGGGCCGCACTCCACCGGACTTCTATTCTGTCGGAATTATTGGTGTTTGTTTTTATTACGTGCTCGACCTTTTATTCTTTTTCCCATTAGGAAGGAATTTACCGCACGCTCCTCTCGTGGTGTGTGTGAGTGTGTGCATCGTATTTACATCTTTAACGGTGCCACTAGCTTCTCGGGCGACACCATTTATTAAGGCGACGTCCTCTTTTTTGCTATTGGCCACTCTGCCCTCTTGGCTCTTCCTTTTTTATTAGATGGCAGTGAATTCGGTATCGTAGGAAGAAAAATTACAAGAACTGGTTGGCCGTACAGTTTTAACGGAAAGTAGTTCGGGGCTCTAGATCGCACCTACATCTCCAGTGTGCCCGATTTCTATAATGCGACGCATGTCTGCGATCACGTATTAATTGCAGAGCTGCACCGGCGTCGGTATTTTCGTGCACAACTGGGTATTCCTTTCAGCGAATGTTTGGGATGCAAAAACGTAAATTGCTCGTTTATTTACAGGAGTGTGTTTAGGTTTGGCAACAGTCACACAGTCATGAACGGGGCGGAGGTCGTTGAACTCGCGTGCCAGTTTATTTAGGATTATCCTGGATGACGCTCCTTGCTCCTACCTATTGTGCTATCGCATCCGAGGCCCGGGGCGCTTTTCGAAACGCGCCCGCGAAGCCCCTTCTCTCTCTGGGCCCGTGGACGTCGTTTTTACGGGCCGGCTGCAGGACGTAGTGGACATACGGGATGTGTGGCAAGATGGCGCCGCCTTAGTGACTGAGTGAAGAGAAGTGGGCCGCAGGTCAACGGCCCCTCGCGAAAGTTGGCTTAGCAAGCGATCCCAGATACCCGTGACATTTATACATCCAACACTCGGCGTTGTCACCGCCATCCGACAATCGCATTTTGCTAAAAAACCGCGAGAAATCTATCCGCAGAAGGAGCTCTTGGTCGGGCGTCGCAGCGGCGGCGTCGCCGGATTGCGCGATAAACGAGAAATTATGACATCGTTCAAGAGAAAAAGAACCCCACTCTCGTGGTAAACAAATATTTCACGAGAGATTAGCGGTGCGAAATCGGGTGAAGGAAAATAAATAGAACCGCGAGTCATCGAGTCCAATTCCAGAACTGTTAACACCTGAACTGGCAAGTCCAGAAATCGACTACGAAGATGATGGCGTTGCGCAACGGGTTATTGCACCGCCGGAACTTTTTTTCCGAAGATGACGATTGGTAATTTCGCGTTTGTCAATGTCTCACAGTCGAGAATTATGGTTATTAACTTTTTAGCTCGTCCCGATTATATAATGCCTAGTTTATTATTCCTTTTGCACGCGAGACTCTCGAAATTCTTAGATAACCGCGGGAAGGATGAGCCTCAAGACGTGTTGTAAATTCGAACATCGACAAGGCCGAATGTGGCAAATATCGGAGAAATGGCCGAAATTCTCTCTAAAAATATCCGCGTCGGCAATATTCTTGATCTGTGCAGGCGAGTTTCGTAGTAGAACTTTTTGCATTTCGTAACGTGTTTGTTTGTACATAATAAGTAATATAACTAAACAAAAACTTTCGAAAAGTAAAATTATAGGTTGTAACGGTTTGGTTGTTCTGCGTGACTGCCATTTTGTGCTAGCAGTAGGCCGTGACAAGATGGCGGCCAAAACGAGGAAGCAACGACCCCGAGACCTCGAGATCGAAATCGTTTAACTGCGTAGTCATTTCGAAACTTTCACCTTCGGCTGCCCGTGTAACCCCAAGACAACGACGATTATTATTATTATCGCCGTATTATTTTATAACGTGAGCACACTTTTCTCGCTGTCCTCGAGGAATTCCTAATAGTGTCAACGAACCAGCGAAGTTTTAATAGATGGACGATTTCGGGAATCGTTGACGAATCATCGAGCGATAGCAGCAGGCTGCCGTCCTTTCAATTAAATTGGCACAGATTTTTTGTTCCTGGTTCGTCGCTATTTTTTCGGAGTACAAATAATAAACAGTTTAATTGTAGGTTACGATGTAACCTTAACTCATTGATTTCATAACTTTTAATAATTCATATGGCCCTGAGGAATCATTTTGCGAACGCTTAAACCGTACGAAAGAAAATCACTACCAATTTCTTCAATGTTGAAACAATAATATTAAGATTAATTTCTGGCGTTTGATCTTTTTTTTCTGCAACGAACGAGGACATATGCAAGTAGTACGAGGTCTAATTTTGATCAATTTAGCTAAAAAGGGTCATCTTCCTAGACTTGATCTAGTCGCCACTTATGGGGATGTTCTCTTCTCCATTTTCGTGTTTTTCCCGCTGATTCCTTGTTCGTCACGAGCGCCGAAGCTGTGGGTCGAAGACGCATTTGCATGCGCGGCGCCTGCATATATCAGATATAGAAATAGTACCAGAGTGAAAACTTCCCGGGTCAAAAAACTACGACCGCCTCTTTTTATTTATCGGCCGCTGCGCTAGTTTCCAGAGTTTTGGGATGCTTTGCCAAATTTCTGACCGGAATTAACACTTATTAATTTGCTAACGACATATGGTTTCGCTGTTATGCGCGAGCGCGTAGGAAGATCATAAAATCAACTTTCTTTTAGATTTTTTTAGGAGGACAGGTTGCCGAGCAGCATGTATTCTTAACCAAAACATCGAATTTTGACAGCGTTGCATAAAAAAAGTTATGTCGTTGGAATGGGTTTGGGGGACGTACAGCGCGATGAAGAATTTAAGTTTTGAGGTGTATCCCTTTTTATATAATGCGGAAGAAGGTTCTAAAAAAATACGTTTGTACGGTGTGTTAGCTGGCGAAAAAGACACCGTATCAAATAGAAGGCAGAGAAGGATGGAAATAAGTGTAAACAAATAAACACGGGCGTAAAAGCAACCAAAATACTGTGGTGATATTGCACCGCTCGTCGAGTCGTTGACCCGGCTTTACTAGTAGGACAGGCCTGCGCCTCGCAGGATTCAGGTCACCAATGCTGCTCAAGAATGCGATATAGTCGTGCTCTTGTTCCTCTGTTGGTCTTTTGCTCGCAACCCTCCGTGGACGTTTTCCATGGACCCATCCGCGAAGCAGCAGGGCCCAATTCCGAAACGAATTACACCTATTTCAGAGGTGGGATAATCCTGAAATAGCCACAATGGTGGAAGTGTTGCAAAAAAAGCACACGCTGAGTTCCGGCACATTCGAAGTCGCATTGTTTATTAAAACCCTACGAGTTATGCTAATTCAGTTCTCACTGCCTAACTAAATTTACCTTAACTAGGTCATATAAGCTATTCTGCAATTCCTATAGGTTTACGAGTGTACAACTCGTTGCGCAATTAATACGAGTTTCCGTCTCGCGAAATTGAAGTTTCTTTCCAGATAAAATTCAGACAAAGAGAAACTCCTAACCACAACGTTTTTGGACGCATGTCGCAATCGGGTAGGGAGATGCATGGTTCCGGATGAGGCTGACAAAGAGTTGCGCTTGTGACAATTTCCTGGTTTATTTTTTATGAAAATTAATATTACATCTCTGCGCGTGTTCGCAATGTACAAACAGTAATTCTTCGCCTGACTGAATACGACGCCATAGCACTCACAAATAATACACATGCTAGGCTATTATTTGTTAATCCGCATTTTTAGGTCAAAGTTCTGCCGCTTTGTTTCAACAACGAGCAGGGGGGTATTCGGGAAATATCCCCGTTGGTCCTCAAATTCCAAAGAAGAACGCGCGTTTTAGCCGAACCGTTTATGCAAATGGTAACTGACAACGGCCAAACTAATATAGTCACGCATGCACGTATCGAGCATGGAAAACAAAACACGCGCTCATATATTGCAACGCTTTCTAGATAATGAACCGATTGGCTTTTTATTTACATAGCCAGGTTCAACATCCCGTTAAGTAGGGAATTTGAGGTCTTGCAAGGAAATGCAGGTCCAGATCGCCGGGTGCATCGCCATTTGACATCTAACCCCGCAAATTAGCCAAATGTCTCCGGGAACGATGCACTCGCTTACACCAGCTTAAATTTCAATTAGATGATATTACAGTTTGATATGCAACTCGTCTGCGGGGCATTACGTATGTATGCGCTTCCAGAGAAACGGCCGTTTCCTCGGTCAACGACGCATCCTTCCTCCAGCAGCATCATCCCTCGTTTCAAGAATCGTTGAACCTGCAGTCAAGTAACCATTTATTGGCTCTTATTGCTGACATACTGCACATTCCAAATTTAAATTATTACGGTGCATTGTACGACTTTTGAACTACGAACTCGCACGATCCGGCGAAAGTTTTAAACAATTAGCAACATTATACAAGCTACGTGCTTAATTCGTTCTTGCGCGTATCCGTTTTCGAAGCCAATAATTGAAGCCAAACATTGGTTACATAAAATAAACGTCTCCATCATTCAATATATGCCGATTCGGAAACTTTCTTAGCATTTAAATCAAATAAAATTTCATTGGTTCAAAACATATTTTGAAAGTTTTAAACGTCTCATGATTCGATATATGGCTATGCCGATTCAGATACTTTGTAAGCATTTAAACCAGATAAAATTTGGTTGGTTCAAAACATTTTTTGAAAGTTTTAAACGAATCATCAATCAATATATGCCGATTCCGAAACTTTCTTAGCACTTAAACCAAATAACATTTGGTTGGTTCAAAGCATATTTATAAAATTTTAAAGGTCTCATCATTCAATATATACCGATTCGGAAACTTTCTTAGCATTTACACCAAAAATTTTCATTGGTTCAAAACATATTTTGAAAGTTTTAAACGTCTCATCATTCAATATGTGCCTATTCGGAAGCTTTCTTAGCATTTAAACCAGCTAAAACTTGATTGGTTCTAAACACATTTTGAAAGTTTTAAACGTCGCATCATTCAATATATGCCTATGCCGATTCGGATACTTTGTTAGCATTTAAACCAGATAAAATTTGGTTGGTTCAAAACATATTTTGAAAGTTTTAAACGTCTAATCATTCAATATATGCCGATTCGAAAACTTTCTCAGCATTTAAACCAGATCAAATTTGATTGATTCAAAGTATATTTTGAAAGTTTTAAACGTCTCATCAATCAATATATGCCGATTCCGAAACTTTCTTAGCACTTCAACCAAATAACATTTGGTTGGTTCAAAGCATATTTTTAAAATTTTAAATGTCGCATCATTCAATATATACCGATTCGGAAACTTTCTTAGCATTTAAACCAAAAATTTTCATTGGTTCAAAACATATTGTGAAAGTTTTAAACGTCTCATCATTCAATATATGCCTATGCAGATTCAGAAACTTTCTTAGCATTTACACCAGATAAAATTTGGTTGGTTCAAAACATATTTTGAAAGCTTTAAGCGTCTCATCATTCAATATATGTACGCCGATTCGAAAACTTTCTCAGCATTTAAACCAGACCAAATTTGATTGATTTAAAGCATATATTGAAAGTTGTAAACGTCTCATCATTCAATATATGCCGATTCGGAAACTTTATTAACACTTAAACCTGATGAAATTTGGTTGGTTCAAAATCTATTTTGAAAGTTTCAAATGTCTCATCATTCAATATATGCCGATTCGGAAACTTTATTAACACTTAAACCTGATGAAATTTGGTTGGTTCAAAATCTATTTTGAAAGTTTCAAATGTCTCATCATTCAATATATGCCGATTCGGAAACTTTCTTAGCACTTAAACCTGATAAAATTTGGTTGGTTCAAAACATATTTTGAAAGTTTCAAATGTCTCGTCATTCAATATATGCCGATTCGGAAACTTTCTTAACATTTAAACCGGATAAAATGTGGTTGGTTCAAGGCTTATTTTGAAAGTTTTAAACGTCTCATCATTCAATATGTGCCGATTCGGAAACTTTCTTGCATTTAAACCTGATGAAATTTGGTTGGTTCAAAACATATTTTGAAAGTTTCAAATGTCTCATCATTCAATATATGCCGATTCGGAAACTTTCTTGCATTTAAACCAGAAAAAATTTGATTGAATCAAACCATATTTTGAAAGTTTTAAACGTCTCAATATTCAATATATGCCGACTCGAAAACATTCTTGACAATTAAACCAGATAAAATTTGGTTGGTTAAAAACATATTTTGACGGTTTTTAGCGTCTCATCATTCAATATATGCCGATTCGAAAACTTTCGTAGCATTTAAACCAGAAAAATTGGATTGATTCAAACCATATTTTGTAAAGTTTTAAACGTTTCATTATTCAATATATGTCGATTCGAAAACTTTCTTAGCATTTAAACCAGATAAAATTTGGTTGGTTCAAAATATCTTTTGAAAGTTTTAAACGTCTCATCATTCAATATAGGCCGATTCGGAAACTTTCTTAGCATGTAAGCCAGATATAACAAGGGATATTTTGAAAGTTACAAACGTTTCATCATTCAATATATACCGATTCGGAAACTTTCTTAATATTTCGAAAACTTTCTTAGCATTTAAACCAGATAAAATTTGGTTGGTTCAAAATATCTTTTGAAAGTTTTAAACGTCTCATCATTCAATATAGGCCGATTCGGAAACTTTCTTAGCATTTAAGCCAGATATAATTTGGTTGGTTCAAGGGATATTTTGAAAGTTACAAACGTTTCATCATTCAATATATACCGATTCGGAAACTTTCTTAATATTTAAACCTGATAAAATGTGGTTGATTCAAAACATATTTTGAAACTTTTAAACGTCTCACTATTCAATATATGCCGATTCGGAAACTTTCTTAATATTTAAACCTGATAAAATGTGGTTGATTCAAAACATATATTGAAAGTTTTAAACGTCTCACTATGCAATATATGCCGATTCGGAAACTTTCTTAGCATTTGAACCAGAAAAAATTTGGTTGGTTCAAAACATCCTTTGAAAGTTTTAAACGTCTCATCATTCAATATATGCCGCTTTGGAAACTTTCTTAGCTTGTAAACCAGATATAATTTGGTTGGTTCAAGGCATATTTTGAAAGTTTCAAACGTCTCATCATTCAATATATACCGATTCGGAAACTTTTTAGCATGTAAACCAGATATAATTTGGTTGGTTCAAAGCACATTTTGAAAGTTACAAACGTCGTCTCATCATTCAATATATGTCAATTTGGAAACTTTCTTAGCATTTGAATCAGTTAAAATTTGGTTGGTTTAAAACATCTTTTGAAAGTTTTAAACGTCTCATCATTCAATATATGCCGATTCGAAAACTTTCTTGGCAATTAAACCTGATTAAATTTGGTTGGTTCAAACCATATTTTGAAAGTTTTAAACTTTTCACTATTCAGTATATGCCGATTCTAAAACTTTCTTACCATTTAAACCAGATAAAATTTGATTGATTCAAAACATATTTTGAAAGTTTTAAACGTCTCATTATTGAATATATGCGATTGGAAAACTCTTAGCATTGGAACCTGATAAAATTTGGTTGGTTCAAAACATATTTTGAAAGTTTTAAATAAATGTCTCATCATTCAATGCATGCCGATCGGACACTTTCTTAGCATGTAAACCAGATAAAATTTGGTTGGTTCAAAATTCAATCAATATATGCCGATTCCAAAACTTTCTTAGCATTTAAACCAGATAAAATTTGATTGATTCAAACCATATTTTGAAAATTTTAAACGTCTGAGCAATCAATAAATGCCGATTCAAAAAGTTTCTTAGCATTTATACCAGAAAAAATTTGATTGATTCAAACCATATTTTGAAAGTTTTAAACGTCTGATCAATCAATAAATTCCGATTCAAAAAGTTTCTTAGCATTTAAACCAGAAAAAAAAATTGATGGATTCAAACCATATTTTGTAAAGTTTTAAACGTTTCATTATTCAGTATATGCCGATTGGGAAACTTTCTTAGCATTTAAACCGGATAAAATTTAATTGATTCAAGCATATTTTGAAAGTTTTAAACGTCTCATCATTCAATATGTGCCGATTCGGAATCTTTCTCAGCATGTAAACCAGATCAAATTTGGTTGGTTGAAAATTCATTCAATATATGCCGATTCCAAAACTTTCTTAGCATTTAAGCCAGATAAAATTTGATTGGTTCAAAACATATTTTGAGTTTACGGTAAAAAGATCCCGCCCACCTCAGTAACCGCAATAGAAGAACCAATCTATCAAGATGAAAAAATGCGTTTGTACCGCAGCTCGTCGGTTCACCACACCTCTCTGTATATTAATTCGCATCGGCGAGTCTCATCCGCGGATTTCGAATGTCAAATATGGCTTCAAAGACGACGTTTGTCAGGTATAGCGGCCGAAATGCGAGGGGTCGACGACCTGGGCTTCACCGGGTCACTAGGTTAGTCGAATTCGGGCCACCGAAAAAAAAGATTGTTCCGTTGTTGCATTATATTCAGGGTTGCCCACGAAATTTCTCAGGTGTGACGCTCGGCTCCGAGATCTCATCGAAACCGGAAACGGAACGGTGTTTTTCTGCAACAAAGGCGGCGGATGCGAAAAGGAAGCCAGAATTAATTGCGAAATTAGCAATTCGGAAGCGCGGGCATAAAGCGTTCGCATTTTTATTTATGTAACATCTGCGTTGGGTGCTGCTAAATATAAACGGCTATGAAAAACAACTTCAGCAGAAAATATCAAGTGACACACATTCTGTACTGTTTAAAGCCGCAGATAACAATATCGAAGTTTTAAAAACAAACTGCATCACCGAGGTCAACGATCTCGCGTAGATAAAGAAATCGTACTTGTGGTTTGAAATATAAACTTACGGGTTTTTGCCGGGCGATCGAACTTTTGCAAAAATTTGTTAATTGTACTTATCGATCAAACCATAATATGCAATAGGAAACTTAGATTCAAGATTAAAACAAAAACACGAAGGGTGGTTTTATACAATTCTCATTTGGCGAATTATTTTCGTGTTGGTATTATAAGTATTTAAGTGAATACCAAATATAGGATGGCCTAACGCCAACCTAATCTTAGTATTATAAAATTAGAAAAATTTTGTGAATTGATTCCCGAAACTAGCGCTTTCTACACTTTAAATTATAGACATTGTCAATGTTCAAGCTATTTACAACTTGGAAAAAAATGAAAATATGGAATTGTAGCTTGATATACCGATACGAATGTAGAATTTTCAAATTTAATATTTAGTTTCGGTCAGGAATTTTCCGATTATTACCTCCAAATTTAGACTGTAATATCGATGTTACTACAATGATAGCGAATTTCAACTTTTATGTCTATATTTTCATGCAAGGATGAAACATTTTCTACTACTGTAACTATATTTTAAGTGACAATAGTGAATGTTCGACTTTAATATCGAGCGTTTAAAACGAAATATCGATAAAACGCTTTGAACTATAATATCAATATTGTGACTAATGCAAACATTTCGACAGCAATTACAAATTAAGTAACTTAGTATTACCAGGTTAGACTCTAATATCAATTTTTCCACAAGAATTAAAAATTTTCAACTTTAATGTCGATTTGTTGATTTAGATATCCATATTCCGACAAAAACTGTAGATTTTTGTAATTTTATTTGGAATCTTGAATTTTCAGCTTTAATATCTATATTTTATATTTAAATCGCGAATTTTCGTGTTTGAAATTAAAGTTTTGTCTTGTAACTTCAAATTTGTCCTTTAATATCGACATTTGGACAGTAAATATGAATATTCAACTTTTATATCTATATTTTCAGGCGAGACTGGAACATTTTCTACTACCATATCTATATTTTAAGTGTTAATAGCGAATTTTCGACCCTAATATCGAGCTTTTAAAGCAAAATATCGATAAAACAGTTACGATTTTTAACTTTAATATCAATATTGTGACTAGCATGCAAACATTTGGACAGCAATTATTATATACAAATTAGGTAACTTAGTATTATCTACCATTTTCAGCTTTATAGGTTAGAATCTAATATTAATATTTCCACAAGAATTAGAAATTTTCAACTTTAATGGCGATTTGTTGAGTTAGATATCAATATTTCGACAATAACTGCTGATTTTTGTAAATTTGCATGCATTCTTGAATGTTCAGTTTAATATCTATATTTGATCTTTAAATCGCGAATTTTCGTCTTTCAACTGGAAGTTTTAACTTGTAACTTCAAATTTGTACTTTAATATCAGTATTTCGACAATAAATATGAATATTCAACTTTTATATCTATATTTTCAGGTAAGACTGGAACATTTTCTACTACCATATCTATATTTTAAATGAAAATAGCGAATTTTCGACCCTAATATCGAGCTTTTAAAGCAAAATATCGATAAAACAGTTACGATTTTTAACTTTAATATCAATATTGTGACTTTCATGCAAACATTTCGACAGCAATTACAAATTCAGTAACTTAGTATTACCATTTTTCAACTTCATAGGTTAGACTCTAATATCAATATGTCCACAAGAATTAGAAATTTTCAACTTTAATATCGATTTGTTGACTTTGATCAATATTCCGACAAAAACTGCAGATTTGTGTAAATTTCTATGCATTCTTGAAAGTTCAGCTTTAATATCTATATTTGATCTTTAAATCGCGAATTTTCGTCTTTCAACTGGAAGTTTTGACTATTGATATTTCGACTATAAATATGAATATTCAACTTTTATATCTATATTTTCAGGCATTAATGCAACATTTTCTATTACCATAGCTATATTTTAAGTGGCAATAGCGAATTTTCGACCTTAGTATCGAGTTTTTAAAGCGAAATATCGATAAAAAGTTACGATTTTTGAACTTGAATATCAATATTTCATGCAAACATTTCGATGGCAATTATTTATAAATTAAGTAACTTAGTATTGTCTACCATTTTTCAGCGTTATAGGTTAGAATCTAATATTAATATTTCCACAAAAATTAGAAATTTTCAGCTTTAATGGCGGTTTGTTGAGTTAGTTTCAATATTTCGAACATAACTGCTAATTTTGTAAATTTTTATGTATTCTTGAATGTTCAGCTTAATATCTATATTTTATCTTTAAATCGCGAATTTTCGTCTTTCAACTGGAAGTTTTGACTTGTAACTTCAAATTTGTACTTTAATATTGATATTTCGACTGTAAATATGAATATTCAACTTTTATATCCATATTTTCAGGCAAAAATGCAACATTTTCTATTACCACAGCTATATTTTAAATGGACATAGCGAATTTTCGACCTTAATATCGAGTTTTTAAAGCGAAATATCGATAAAACAGTTACGATTTTTGAACTTTAATATCAATATTTCATGCTGTTTGCATGTTTCGATAGCAATTATTTACAAATTAAGTAACTTAGTATTACCATTATTTAGCTTTATAGGTTAGAATCTAATATTAATATTTCCACTTTAATATCGATTTGTTGACTTTGATATCAATATTCCGACAAAAACTGCAGATTTGTGTAAATTTCTATGCATCGTTGAAAGTTCAGCTTTAATATCTGTATTTTATCTTTAAATCGCGAATTTTAGTCTTTCAACTGGAAGTTTTGACTTGTAACTTCAAATTTGTACTTTAATATTGATATTTCGACAGTAAATACGAATATTCAACTGTTATATCTATATTTTCAGGCATTAATGCAACATTTTCTATTACCATAGCTATATTTTAAGTGGAAATAGTGAATTTTCGACCTTAGTATCGAGTTTTTAAAGCGAAATATCAATGAAACAGTTACGATTTTTGAACTTTAATATCAATATTGTGACTTTCATTCAAACCCATCAATATTTCCATAGGAATTAGAAATTTTCAACTTTAATGTCGATTTGGTGACTTCTCAATATTCCTACAAATACTGCATATTTGTGTAGTTTTTTATGTATTCTTGAATTTTCAGCATTAATATCTATATTTTATCTTTAAATCACGAATTTTCTTCTTTGTATGAAAGTTTTAACTTGTAACTTCAAATTTGTACCTTAATATTGGTACTTCGACTTTAAATATGAATATTCAACTTTTATATCTATATTTTCAGGCAAGACTGGAACATTTTCTACTACCATATCTATATTTTAAGTGAAAATAGCGAATTTTCGACCTTAATATCGAGTTTTTAAAGCGAAATATCGATAAAACAGTTACGATTTTTGAACTTTAATATCAATATTACATGCAAACATTTCGATAGCAATTATTTACAAATTAAGAAACTTAGTATTACCATTATTTAGCTTTATAGGTTAGAATCTAATATTAATATTTCCACAAGAATTAGAAACTTTAATATCGATTTGTTGACTTTGGTATCAATATTCCGACAAAAACTGCAGATTTGTGTAAATTTCTATGCATTCTTGAAATTTCAGCTTTAATATCTATATTGTATCTTCAAATCACGAATTTTCCTCTTTGAGATGGAAGTTTTGACTTGTAACTTCAAATTTGTACTTTAATATCAGTGTTTCGACAATAAATATGAATATTCAACTTTTATATCTATATTTTCAGGTAAGACTGGAACATGTTCTACTACCATATCTATATTTTAAGTGAGAATAGTGAATTTTTGACCTTACTATCGAGCTTTTAAAGCAAAATATCGATGAAACAGTTACGATTTTTGAACTTTAATATCAATATTGTGACTTTCATGCATACCCATCAGTATTTCCATAGGAATTAGAAATTATCAACTTTAATGTCGACTTCTCAATATTCCTACAAAAACTGCATATTTGTGTAGTTTTCTATGTATTCTTGAATTTGCAGCTTTAATATCTATATTTTATCTTTAAATCACGAATTTTTCTCTTTGAACTGGAAGTGTTAACTTGTACCTTCAAATTTGTAATTTTCAATATTGTGACTTACATGCAAACATTTCGACAGCAATTACAAATTAAGTAATTTAATATTACCATTTTTAGTTTTAAAGGTTAGAGTCTAATATATAATAAAAATTGTCAACTTTAATATCGATTTGTTGACTTAGATATCAATATTTCGACAAAAAGTGCAAATTTTTAACTTTGATTGTTGTATTTTTATATAAGTATATTATAGAATTTTTAGTTTTAGTATCTATATTCCCCGCGGCCCTGGGCTAGAGGTTAGCGCCTTAAATTTCTACCCTGAAACTCCTGAGTTCAATTCCCAGTACCGGAACATCGAATTTTTAACCGCTGTTGTCTCGCAAGGCGATGACAAACCAGCGATGTATTCTGCCTAAGAAATCTTCTCTGGAGTAGGAGTCATTGCACTTCCCGTATCTCGGACCCCACGTTAAGCTGTAGGTCCTCTATGTCTGTGGCACTTTAAGCGCGCAACACAGGCATAGGAGAGAAGGTCGCTACGTCTCGTAAGAGATAAAGCACTCAAAGAAGAAGAGAAGATCTAAATTTCACCATTAAATCATGATTTTTCTTAAAATTATTTACTTTTAACGTGAACTTGGGATTGTTATATTAATTTTTCGAATTTGCAGCTTTTAACATCTACATTTCAATCGAGAATTTCTGATTTTAGTATCTCAGTTTAGGCTTTTAGCTTAGAATCTGTACATTCATATAAATATATCTGCAAGAATGAAACAATTTTCTTCTATAGCTATATTTTTAGTGAAAAAGCGCGAATTTTCGACTTTAATATCGAGATTGTAAAGCGAAATATCGATAAACAGTTACGATATTTGAAATTTAATATCGCTATTGTGACTTTCATACAAACATTTGGACAAGAATTGCAAATTAGTAACTTAATATTACCAATTCTCGACTTTAAAATTTAGACAATCTAAAATCAACAATTACACATTTTCAAGTTTCATTTCGGTTTGTTGATTTAGGTATGCATTTTCGACTAAAACTGTAATTTCGAATGTTTAACTTTGGTGTCCACGATTCGACTTTTAACTTAAAATCATGAATTTTTGACTTGAAATTGAAATTGTCGACTTGTAGCTTGAAATTTGCTTCTTTATATCGATATTTCGACAAGAATTACGTACCAATTTTCTACTTTAGTATTGACATTTTGACTTTATCAATATTGCAACACAAATTGCAGATTTCCATCTTTAATATCTATAGTTTAACCCGGTGGTTTCGAATTTTTAACTTTGATCACCAAAATTCGACTTCTAATTTGTACTTTAGTATTAGTAATAAGATTTACACATTTTCAAATTTAATATCTCGAATTTTCGTTTGATTAATGTAATGGCTTTAATGTCTTGAATTTTTTTAAGGGTAAGTTCCATTTTAGTATCGAATGTTAGCTCGACATTTCTGTCTGAATCTGTGGTTCTTTGATCTGGAATATCTGTGCACGATTTTATGTCTTTAACTTACTCAATTTTAATCTTTAAATTTCGACTTTCGACAAAACAAAGTTTGGTTTAATCAGAATTATGTAAGTATGTTTTTTCGACTACGATTAAGAATTTTTATCTTGAAGTTTCGACTATAAACTCTAATTTTCAGTTTTAATCTCACTATTTTTACTGTGATCTCGGTAGGTCGACGTAAACTTCACATGTTTTACACTAATCTGAAATTTTTGGCGTTAATCTCAAATAATCTAAATCCTATTTCATATTTCTGTAGGAATTCTAGCATTTTCGATTTTACTTCTCTATTTTGAGTTTAATCATGAATTTCAGCTTCGATGAGGAACATCTGTCTTTTTGCCAGTGTTTAATGTCTCTATTTTTATCATAAATTTAAAAGTAATATTAATATTTCTAGTTGAAATTGTAATTTTCGACTGACAGCTTGAAATTTGAAGTTGACGTGTTATACTTCAATCACGAAATTTCATCTCTATATCTAAATTTTCTACCTCTATAAATTTTGACTAAATTAATATTTTAATTTTAATCTCTGAATTACAACTTTCAGCTTAAAATAGTTTCAATGTCAAAATTTCGATCTTAAAATTTAGCACGAGCTTAGATGTTCTTAGAGTGTTTTATCTCTTACGAGACGTAGCGATCTTCTCTCCTATACCTGCGTTGCGCGTTTAGAGTGCCCCAGGCATATAAGACCTACAGCTTAACGTGGACTCCGAACCATGGGAAGTGTAAACACTTCCACTCCAGAGAAGATCTACTATACAGAATAATACCTCGCTGGTTTGCCATGGCCTTGCGAGGGAGAGCGACCGGTAAAAATCCGATGTTCCGGTACTGGGAATTGAACCCAGGATCTTCGGCGTAGGAGTCTAATGCGCTAACCTCTAGCCCACGGCCGCCCCTAGTTTTGACTACATTAATATTTTAATTTGAATCTCTGACGCAACTTTCAGCTTCAAATGGCTTCAATGTCAAAATTTCGATCTTAAAATTTAGCACGCGTGTTTAGCTTAGGTCTAGAATTTTCAATTGTAACTTTTTATTTTTAATAATTGAATTTAAATTAAAATTTAATTTTTTTTATTGCCGCTATAAGCGGGAATTTTCGGTTTGGTGTTAGTGTTGAGAGTTCAATTATATCTTTAATTTAGTACTTTGATCTCAATAGTTGATTTTTATGATTTTATTTCGATTATTACCTTGAATTTTCAACCTAAATCTCAATATTATAACTTTAATGCTATCTATAATCTGCCTTTAACTTCTGATTTTTAATTTTAATTCCTATATTTTGATTGATTGATATCGGTTATTTTAATCAAAACATAATTTTTACTTTTTACTCGAGTTTGCTTCTGAATAAAACTTGTTTTCAAAGCTTTCCTAACCTTTCTTGTTGGGCTTTTCAAATAAACAGCAGTGCCTAATTATTTTAATAACATCAATTTACATAGATTGAGTGGTATTCAACATTTTTATACACAAAAATCAGAATCATTTTATATCATTTTAAATATTAATTAAATACAAACAAACATTCTTGACAACACCAATGAAAAGCAAACATGTATCTAATTAATTTACAAAGTAATTTGAGAATAAACCATCTGATATTCATTAACCACATCTAATAGCTTGATAGCCACGAATTGTACAGCACAGCCGACTATCTAAGTTTAGTAAACAAATAACGTAAAAACAGAAAATATTTGGATTTATTCTCGCGATTAAAAACACATCTGTTCAGTATTTTGTTAACAGTGATTAATTTAATCAGTTTTAGTTTAATCAAGCATTCTAAGGACAGCTGGCTATTATAGTCCAAGTTAATTTGTTTTTTTTTTGCGAAAAAATGACCCAAATTGTAAGACAAAAACAACTGCTGTAACAATAAAAGGTCAAGAAACCACATAAAATTTATGTAAAGAATTTCTTTTAAGCAACCTTGGAGCGTAAATATTTGTAAAGCTAGATAACGTGGCAGGCGATTTCCCTTTTCTCTCTTTTTAATTGGAAATATTTGTTATGGTCGTAATTTAGTATCCAATATTTGACCCTTGAAGATGTTATTATGGGGAAAATTGATTATATTCAGCTAAATCTCTCTTTTTTTCTGTCGCGGTCCTAGATTATTGGTTTTTACTTTCTCGTAGATATAGAGAAAGTATTGATTACGTGAAAAAATCGAATTTGATTTTCTGTACATGAGTATGTGTGTGTATGTACGAGGATTGTTCAACTAAAACCCATCTTTGCTTAGCCTTGAAAACAAATGCAATAATTCAAATGACGTTTGTTAATGTTAGTAGTGCTTGTAAGCAACACATTAATACGTTTCTGGCGTTCGTTTTTGAAAATCCGTCCAAGTTTGATCAGCATGCGGTCCTACAATTATTATGCGCTGAGGGTGTGCAGCCATTGCAAATTCATACGTGAATGCAAACAGTGTATGGAAATGCATGTATTGCGTGGCCAACTGTGAATGAATGGGGCCGAAAATTTAAGAATGGAAGAGAGGAGACTATGGTTGAGCCGCGACCAGGTGCACGGTGTACTGCATTAACAGAAAACAATATGGCATGTGTGGAAGGCCGTATCAGAGAAAATCGTAGATTATCAATATTGGAGAAATTTCAGAAATTGTTGGTGCGACTGTAGGATCTGTCCATAGTATTGTTCGTAATCTGGGGTTACAGCAAAGTCTCTTCGCAATGGATTCCTCGTGTCTTCTCTAATGAACAAACATGTTTGCAAATGGACTTACCTCTGCAACAGGTCACAGACTATAGGCAAAATGGTGATGCTTGCTAGTGGCGAAACTTGGTGCCATTACTACGAGCCATCCAGTAAGTCATCGTCGTTGCGTTGAAACAACGTTGAAAGTTCACCACCACCGAAGAAGTTGAAAGCACATCCTTCTGCAGGCAAGGTGATGTTAACATTTTTTTCGACCATGAAGAACACTTGTTGATAGAGTTTAAGGAACCAAGAGTAAATGACAATGCAAATCTGTGCAATAAAACTTTGAACAAGCTTCATCAAGCAATAACTTACGCATAGGATCATTTTGCTCCACGACAGTGTTAGGCCTCATGTTGCTAACGTGGTAAAAGAAAATTTCAACGAAACAAATAGAGGATTTTAGAGCATCCACCATATAGGATCTATCGCCTTACGATTTCCATATTTTTGGACCGTTGAAAAAGGCGTTAAAACGTCGGCATAGCTGTGGAAGACTTCTTCAGTGAGCAGCCACAGGAATTCTATGAGCGGGGTGGGGTATACGTCGGTTAGTAAAACAATGTGATACGTGATGGTAATTATTTGTAATTAAATTGGTGAATACATTTTTTATAAAGCAAAGATTGGTTTCAATTGAACACACCTCATATGATCTATCTATATTGGAACAACATGAAATTTGACATCTAGACGTTAACTGAGAAGGGGCAGTGTTTGCGCTTTTTCGCAATTTAAGTCTACAGTTTTCAAACAGTTATGTTACACAAAGCCCCAATAGGAAACAAATGTTTTTTTGTTGGATTTTCTAGCATTAAAACTAAGACCGCTAGGAATTTTTGAAATTCCAATTTTAATGCCTTTTTGCCCAACAACCATTAATACAATTGATTAAAACTTTCAGGAATTTAATATCTTTTGAGCACTAAAATTAAAACGTGAATTTTTAGGAATAAACCAGTAATAAAAGTTTTTGAATAAATTAACAAAGTATTTTTCAAAACCGGCTCTTCCGATTCAATTTTGTGATGTAATAGAAGCCAGAAAGACCTAAAAACTCGTTCTTATTTATTAACGAAGCTCACCTTTAAAGACGTCCATATATTTTTGAAAATTTCGTTTTTAATGCCCCGTTACTCAACGACAGTTAATCAAGTTGACATAAACATTCAATTCATTAATCTATCGTATGATTTATAGTACAGCATAACATTATTTTTAAATATAAAACTACTGTTAAAATATTAACTAAGTAATAAAACCACACTAAGGAATTTGATGAAATTGTATAAAGACTTGCAAGACCTACGAAAATGTATTTTATGTATTGCTTTTCCGTTTTCTTTTTTTATAATATAAACGAATTGACATAAATGTCGTTTTACATTGATAATGATAGCAAATTAAGATTTTTGACATTTTCTTCTTATGCTTTATCCCTCCTTATACCCTAGGGTGTCTGGCCTCTGTCCACTTTCGGAACCCTATCCTGTCCAGCACCAATCTTTAGCTTCTGCCATACTCTTTCCTCTCTTCTCTAAGTCATCCTTGATCATGCCCATCCATGTAAGCCTTGACTTTCCTCGTGCTCTTTTCCTTTCTCTTTTAGCTTCCAATACTTTTCTCGGTATTCTCTCTTCTCCTATGCGCACCACATGACGATACCATTTCAACTGTTTCTTTTTACTATAAGGTTTGCTCCAACACCTCGAGAAACCGTTCATCGCACGGTCACGCCCATGCGCAATAGATAAATCGGACAACGTTTTATCTATTACGCATGCGCGTGACCGTCTGATAACGGTTTCTCGAGGTGTTGGAACGATCCTTATGTCTACTAGTGGTTCCAACTGTAGTTTCTCCCTTGTTGTTATGCTTCTAACCCAATCTCTTTTTGTTCTTCCTGCCACTCGCCGAAGGTATTTCAGTACTCCGGCAGTTATTTTGCTCCTTTGGTTTCCTTGGATGCGCGGTTTCTTAGCTCCTCTTCTATTGTTCCGTTTTGACTTATAATAACTCCCAAGAACTCGTAGCTTACAATTGTTTCTAACCGCTTTTCCCCACATCTTATGTTTATATTTTCTTCTGTGCTTGCCCTCATTACTTTCCTTTTTTTGTATTTACTCTCATTCCTGTTCTTCTAATTGCATTGCTGTAGTTGTTCACGGCTTGTTGCAGCTTTCTTATGTTATCCACTAGGAGTACGATATCCTCTGCAAATACCAAGTTTTGTATATTTGTCTCTCTCTCTCTTTCTCTGTCTCTATCTCTCTCTTATGGTTTTCAATCCGCAGTTGGTTTGTTGCAGTGCTTCACTCTTTGCTACTCATGACTAGTCTCTTCAGTTCCCTATAGGTATGACATTCCATGTCCTTGAGTATTTGTGCCGTATATTGTAGTCTCGGTGTTCCGCTAGAGTTACGCCCTTCGATTGTTCCTTCAAGTAGGTATTGTAATTAACAGTCCTTCAGTCGTAAAAGGTGGCTCATCAGTTGATCACGTCTCTTCTTTATACTTTTCCATATACTATTTCCTTCTTATGCTCTTCTCATTATCTCGTCATTTGTCACTCTATCCACCCAATTCACTTTCAGCATCCTCCTCCATATTCACCGCTCTCATATTCTAGTTCCCAAAGTTTGCATTCAGGCCATTTTCTTTACTGTTTATTATTATTTCATTCATCATCATGAAGAGTGGGCTAAGAGAGTCCCCTTGTTTAATTCCTCTTTCCATCATAAAACTGCTTCCATGGCACTCCAGAGACTGGGTATACCGTGTCAAATACTGCCTGTAGATCTATGGATGCAAGGTACAATGCTTTTCCCTCTTCAATTTTCTTTTGAATTGCAGTTCTTAGTGCATATATGTATATCCTTGGGTTTGTATATTTTTTGTCTCCTACGTGGTGTCTGATGTTTTCCAATATTCTAGAATAAATCTTTTGCATGCACGATGCGAGGCATATCGCCCGGGAGTTTTTACAGTCGTTTGTGTATCCTTTTTTATAAAGCTGTACCACTATATTCTCTTGCCAATCCTTGGATATATTTTCTCTCTCATATACTTGCTGACATATTTCCTGGATCTATTTCCTTAACCTCCCCCGCCCCATATTTGATCATTTTGGGGCTTATTTCGTCTCTACCGACTGACTTCCCAATTTCATATGTGCTATTGCCTATTGTGCTTCCTCTTCTAGTATTGTTTCCTCTTCTTCTTCGCCTACTTGTTCTTCTTCAGGAACGGTTGAATTCATATTTCGTTCTGGTTCCCTTCTACTTCTTGCTGCCTCAAATATTTTGCCATAATACGTCTTCCAGGTGTCTTAACATTTTATGTAGCAACGTTACAGTTTCTCCATTATGCTCTATGTCTGTTTATAGTATTTTAAACAATCGCCCAAAATTCACCTGCACAATTATATTATCATCTTGGAGCTAAATATCTTATATTGAGGATTGTTTTCTATATTAAAATTTCAAATTTAACCTTAATACTTCGATGGACAGAACATCGATTATGGGTTCAATTCCCGAGGATTACTCTCGCTTATAAATATTTTGTGTTGCAACCCCATTTATTGAGAATCAAACAAGAGTAACAAGGGCACTCAACCATTGTTTTGAAATTTTAAAAACCTTTTTTTAGAAAAAGGAATGTTGCGGATTTTAATACATGCAGTTATGTTTTATATACCACCAAATTCTGCAGCCTTACAACTAGGGCCGTAGCGGTTTTATGATATTTGCCAGTTTTTTAGCCATGTTTGTAAAAATCATTTCCCTAAAAATCCGGACGAACTACAAAATTTTATTTTATTTATTGCCCAACTTTCTGGCTAAAGGTCGCTATGATTTCATGAGGATTCTGACTCTTTAATGCACGTTTACCGCCCATTGCCCAGAACCCAATAATTCAATTGTCTACCAAGTGTAAGCTTGAATGTTCACAAAGAATCTTGAGTATGAACGAATTGTGATAATGGAACACCTCAAAACTAACCCGATAAATGCCTGGGAATCGGCTTGTGGTGTCCTTTGTTAGTGTTCTAAAATATACTTTGGTGACCGCTTACGTGCTTGCGGTTACCGTAGAACAATGCAAGTTATACATCATTGTAAAGCTATTTTTACGTACATTTATAAGTCAAATGCGGGTTTATAAATCAGAAATGGATACTATTCTCTGTTATAACAGAAGTGATACGAATGCGCTACATATATATCCAATCCAACGTATATTTACACGCAACATTGCTCCCATAGTATAACTGTTTTACTTTACACGCGTGTAGGTGTTTTAATATAATATAATAGCAGCACATGTACTGCATTTAGTCGTAGTGGATAGATCTTTTTGACATAAACCACGCCTTGCCACAATAAGTAACGTATACGAGTGTACATTTTCTGTAAGTAACCGAAAAGTAAACAATCAAAAAGGCATCTGCTTATTCCTATATATTAGTAAGTATAGTATTCGATTTTGGTTGAAGTATGGAAAAGTTCAGTTCTTCCTGCATTTTAATATGTTAAAAGTGTTTTTCGTTTTCTTTGCGAGACAATAATTTACCCAAATAATAGGAAAAGCTCATCTCGACGCTATTATCAAACTTTTTGTTCGCCTTTAAACGAAAAACTACCATAGCAGTTATCTCCAGTATTTTTTCTAATTTATAGGTTTGTTTGTTGCAACTTGTCCTTTTCTTTCTCTGATGCGTATTTTGATCATTTTTCGCTGAAAACCTTTTTTTGGGAAAAAGGGCCGCCGATACAAGAACATAATGGACTTTTAAGTATATTTCGAATTTATCTATTTTATATTTCCTCCCATCTCGAAATCGATAACTGCCAACAACGTACAAAGTGCAAATAAACGAATGTTTAGGGTGCAGGTGTAAGTGCGTTGCACTTTGGGGTCACGAAAGGTCGCAGGGGTCACGTGCTGGCTGACCGCGTATCGATTCTGGGATTCGACCTCTCCGAGTTGGGGCAAAAATTCCTAGTTACGTAATAAAGGAATGAAACTTTAATAAGAGGCTGTAACTTGGACCTCATTAACAATAATGAGTTAATAAAAGCGCTTATTTTTTTGCAGGTCAGAGACATCCGCCGTGCACTTTCCATGTCTAATTACGGACCATCGGCCCTTGCCAGTTCACCTGGCCTTCCGCGGGTTGACGGTGAGTGCGGGTTCTCGGCAAATCTTAAGGGACGTGGATGGACTGGTGCGTCCCGGACAGCTCCTCGCGGTCTTGGGGCCCTCCGGTTGCGGAAAGACTACCTTATTGAACTGTCTCAGCGGTCGCCTAAAACTGGACTCCGGGCAAATATTACTCAACAGGGACACGCTCTGTAAACGGTGGAAGAGGCGGATGTGTTATGTGCTTCAGCAGGACATTTTTTTCGCGGATTTGACTCTGCGGCAGACCTTGGAATTCACTGCACGGTTGCGGCTGCCGGACACCATGAGCTACTCGCAGAAAATGCAGTATGTGGACCACATCATAGACGTTCTAGAGTTAACCAGTTGCCAGGACACCATAATCGGAGACTATATTAAACGCGGCTTGAGCGGAGGTGAAAAGAAACGAGCCAATATTGCCTGCGAACTTCTTACCAACCCATCTCTGATGCTGCTGGATGTAAGTATTAAAATAATATCTAGGAAAATAGTAAATTGCCTTGATCATACCGTAGATTGTACAGTATGATCGACTAATCTCCCCAAAAAGCAACAGATCCCTTTAAACACGTATAGGAAACTATTTTCCCCATAACGGATACTTAACCACCGTTTCAAGAAAACAAACGTCCGTATTTACTTTCCACCTACCCCTTTAGTGAAAATGTTAATGTAAATTACAATACTTGCTGTAACGGTTCTTACTCAAAAACACCAACTATTCACTTGTTTAACTACATAAATTAAAAGGCGAATCGTACAGTTCTGTTATTCGATACTTGAAGACCTTCGCATCTAGAGCTCGTTCAAATAGACGTGGCGGGACTTGTCAGGCACGTTAGTCGCTTCTTACATAATCCTTCCCACACGAGTGTTTAAGTAAGCTTACCTAGCATTGCCGTGGCACTCATTTTTATTGAGGGGCTCGTAGCTGCGTGTTTATCTAATTTTATTTTAAAGTTGTGCGGTGAACGCCACTGGTCCTGTCCCTTAAACACTAACCTTTCATGCAACATGCACCCTAAACTTAACTAACCGAAATGCGGTCGCCACAGCTGAGATTCGAACACGCATTTCACTGTGACCTTGAGTGGCAGCGCGTATTCGCACTACTCCACCGGGGTCCCTACTAGTCCTTTACCTGCTTGCAAGGAACACACTAAATGCATGCTACTCAGCCTGCTTTTTGTTTACACGGACATTTCAACCTCGCCACATTCATGTAAGTGAGCTCTAGTAAAACTCGGTTTTTGGACAAATTCGTAATTTTTTCAAGGTCTTGGAAGATGCTTTTAATATATAGTCTTTACTTAAAGCATCTTTAGCTAGTGTTTTTCATATTACAAAACAGCTGCATTCGTTTTAAATAGATAATTCAACAGAATGGAGCTGAATGGCACACCATAACGAAATGAATTGAACATACCAGCGATTTTCTTTACATTAACAGAATTGTGTGTTACAACCTTACAAGCCTGTGCAGTCGATGTCACACGTCATGTTGTCGGTTCTCATTGTCTCCTTCTAACACCATACAATAAGTATGAGGGAATGAGTAAAACGTAGCTAACACCCGTGGTCTAATGTAACGTTTTTGAGGTTATGTTTCTGTTTCTTCAGTCATATGATGAATAGACTTATTACTAGAGAACGGAATATATGCAGTCGATTATTGCGGAAATATGCACACTATTTTTTAAGTATATGCAGTAAATTCTGAAAATATGCACTTGCATATGCAATAGAATATGTTCAAAATCGACTTTAAAAACGATTTATGTTAAATTGATAAATGTTAAAAAGTTGAAAACAAATATACGCATTAAAATTCACAAATATCAAAACATTTTTAATACACTTTATTCTATTAACAAAATTACAGCAATACAGAATAATTAATTATACTTATAGTTATCACTACAAATCAGCTTGAACTTCACCAGAAATGCATCATAAAAGCCTTAAACTACAATAGCAGCAAATTACCAATAGCACGCACAAGTACTTTAGAAAGAATGAAGTGTTAAAAGGGATTTAAACGTTCAAAGAAATATTACAACATACAAGATCTATCTACAATAAACAAGGGCTTACTGCAGGTCCTAGTGTTTATCCAACTTTTGAAAAAATTAATTATGTTTAGAATAAACTATCTGCGACCCTATTCATACAAAATGCAAAACAAGCTATGATGTTATAAAAAACCACTTTTACATAAAATTAAAAACCAATCGGAAAAAAATAAAAATATAAAATTTATGCAAAAATATATAACTTATGCATAAATATGCATAAAACGTCTAAATATGCAGGCTTTGCCTAAATATGCAAAATATGCATTAATTAATTAGTGTTAATTAACTCTAAACACCGTGATTCGTCCACATTATCGATTGTTTCGCAAGATATGCAAAAATTACATTATATGCAGTTTGCATAAAATCCGTTCTCTACTTATTACACTAACTTTTTTATAGTTAATATACTACGTAGTCTGTTATATCAAATCTAACCTAATCTATCGCTAATATCTATGCACATATTTTATAATTCGATAGATCTGTGTTTTCAAAATATGTTGTTACAGTAAAGAAAGTCTATCTAGTGGTCCAGCTTCATTGTGTTTTGAATATAATTTAGCCTACCTAGGTCTAATATATATGCAAATATGATATAAATTGTGATATCCACGTTTTGTAAATGTGATTTTATTGTATTATTAAAAAAACATACAGTATGTCCACTGTATTTTTTTAAATTATATTTACATATCTAGATCAAATACAATGGTTTGTTTTGTTTGAATTATGTTCCTTTTTTGATATGGAAACAGAAAAACTCGCGTACTGATATTCGGAAATCTTAAGGTAGGGTATATGCACCCCCCCGCCATTTGTTAAATACACCGAAGAACTAATAAACGTTCTTTCCAGGCTTATAAAGCAGTCCAAACTTTACCATGTGCGAAAGACTTAACAACATTATAGGCGGATCGTTATCGCGCCACGTACTAATTATTGTATTTAGAAAAGTAGATATTTTTCAGGGAAAAACCATTCAACTGTCTAGTATATATAACAGGGTTGTCAGGCATAAGTAACGACTCCCGATTTACTTTCCGTAGCTAACCCTATAAAAATTGCTGTTGATCATATTGTGCAATTGCATTATGAGTCGTGGAAATCCACTTGCTAAAATACAACCTTTTCATGGTTTATAGGTAAATAAATCGTATGTATCTAGTAGTCTATAAATGATTCCAGAAATGCAGATGGCTGTGAATTGTAATGTACATTACGTTTCCTGTTTCAGTTCATCCTGCTGTTATTCATTTTATAGGTTATGTTATTTGTCTTAGAAATATGCGCAATACGTGATCATTGGTTTTACAATGTGTGGCAGCATAATGCGTCGTAGTCGCATGATGACCCCAAATCTTTAATAAAATTGCAAGAACTGTACCAAATCCCATGTAACACAAGGGCATGATAAGATTAGGTTTACCAGTGTTTACTTTCAAAGTAGATTCCGTGGCCTGCCTGTTCATTCTTGATTCAATTCTGTAAATCCTAAATTGCATAACTTTAAATTGGCAAGTAATATGTATATTTCAATTTAAATTACAATTCAGTGATGCAGGACTAGAAGTCCTCTCCGGTTAGTAGATAAATAAATTCTTGTACCTGTATACTAGGTATTTATAAATGATTGACGACTTGTTAATGGCTGTGAATTGTATAGTACCCAATGTTGCATTACGTTTTGCCGCTGTATTAATCCTACAGTTTACTACAACTGTCATTCATTGTGTAGGTTACGTTACTTATTTGTGGAATATGAGCAACACGAGAACCGGAGCTTTTGCCTCAAAAAAAATTGGCAAACGTAACCTGCCGCTATTGGTGTCACAATATGACAGGACATTGCTCTGGAATCGCAAAATAACTGCAAATCTTTAAGAAAACTGAAAGAACTACATCGAATCACAGACTAGACTTAGGTTTACAAGTGTTTTTTTTCCTTGGCGTTGGTTTCTTGGTACCTCAACCTATGCGTCCTATTGTGTCCTCCGTATTTCCTCTCGGCTTCATATTGGGAGTCCTGGTTGCCTGAAGAATCCTAGAACTGTTTCAAAGCAAACCTCTGTAATCCTTTTAGGTTCCAGTTCTGGTTCCCCGCCGCTAGGCCTTCATAGTAGCATAATCGATGAAGTATCTCTTCTACCTCTTCACATACTCTGCATGTTAAGTTGTCCGCTTGCTTTATCAAGGATAGATGTTTTTTGAGAAGATTGTGCCCGCAAAGGATTCTTGTCAGTTGTCTTACTTTCTCCCTTCCTAAATTTAGGAGTTTTTCGTCGCTTTCTTGGATGGATCTCTAATAAGTCTGAGTGCCTCAAGCCAGTTTCTGGTTTGCTCCCTAACGGTAGCGTACGTATTCCACAGGTTGGTTCTGGGAGCAGTGACTTTGTTTCATTCCAGCTTTTGCTAATTTGTCTCCTTGTTCATTACCATATTCTCCTTGATGTCTTGTATCCATACCAAACATAGTTTGTTATTTTGTTCCAGTTCTACCAAGTTCGTATGACACTCTAGAACATACTGAATACAGCCGCATGTCCGACATGATACAGACTCTCCTGTTAGTCTAGAGTCTCTGTATCATGATTTTAACACAGGTCGGGAGTGCTAGGATTCTGCCCGAAACTCGTTGGCATAGCTTCCCATAATTATGCTTAGACATCTACATCATGCGAATCTCGTTTTGAATTTTTGATTTATTACAAATGGTTGTTACATTTCAAATAGATTTCTTGGCCGACGTGCCCCTATTCTTTATTTATTTCTGTAAAACCTAAAATACGGGTTATCTAATTTACGAATGATAAAACCTGTGCATTAAACGGTCGTAAGCTACAGGATAGCGCGTTATATTTCTACGCTAAAGGTCTGGGGTTTAATTTCCAATACCTGAACAATGGATTTTTAATAGCTGTTCTCCCTCACAAGTCAATGGCAAACCAGTGAGGCATTCTGTTTAGTAAATCTTCTCTGGAGTATGAGCGTTTACACTTCCCCTGGTTCGAAGGCCATGTAAGTCATCTGTGGCTGTTCTAATATAAACGCGCAACACAGGCTTACGAAGATGGAGGAGACATAAAGCACTTGAAGCAAAAGAAGAAAATATGTCATCTCCCACAATTCAGAGAAACAGCCGTGCTTTGCACCCCGCTCTGGTTTGTAGATAAAAAATTTCTGTCGAAATATACCAATGATAGCAAATACGCTAATACCCATGACCTGTATATCCAATGTGCATTACGTTTTGCCGCTTCATTCAGTGTGAAGTGTACTACAACAATCATTCGTTGTGTAGGTGATGTTATTTATTTATAGAATAGATTCAACACTTGAGCAAGAGCTTCTGCTTAGAAAATAAACATTGGTTAACACAATCTGCTACCAATGCTATCAATATGATGGAACATTGTGTCGGCATTGCAAAAATAACAGTGAATCTCTACTAAAGCAGCAGGAACTGTGCGATATTCCTGGATAAAATGAGGGTACAAGGAAGTTGAAATTACTATTCAAGCAGAGTTTATGACGTCACGTGTTCATTATTGGAATTTGTAACAGTGTGAATGGGTGATGTCAAATACGCAAATGGCATAGTATTTAAATTTAATTTGAATGACATTTCAGGTATGAGCAGCGTGAATGTTATATTTTCTAAATCGAAATTAGTCTGCACTATGTATCGCCATGTATAGTACAAAGAAGGAAGATGATGAAAGACAATTTGTAACAAAATTAAATATAAGATGCACAAACACATTTAGTTTTTGTCGCCTTTCTTCCTTGTCGCTCTCATTAATCTGGTATTTCTTCTTCGTTGCAAGAGCTACTACTTTGTGCCTCGCATCATAGAGACTACATTATACGGTGAGATTAAAATATTTAATGGTCTCCTTGCGATAAGAATAAGTCATGAAATACAAAACCAGCGTCTTGATTTAATACACAATATACCATGAAAGAAAACCTCGCGGTTGTTTTTACAATAAAAGTTGTGCACCTTTATTTAGCTAATAATTTGCAAAACAACCATCTTCATGAACAAGATATTGAAATGATGCTGATTGCTAACTTGTCTTATCAAAGACACGTTGGTTTTGTCCCAAAAGCAGCCACGATTACTCTTTTTCTAATCCCTTTGTCTGGGATTGTCATTTAATAGGTGGCAGCCGATGAGCCGAAAGTATTTTATCATGGTTGGATTGTATCATATTTTTCGGGTTTCCTTAGAAAACTTTAACCCGTAGTACATCTGGAATTTTGTATTTTTCTGATCTCTTTCTGATTTTTATCTACATTTGCCCCAGAAGCATCGTTTAACGAATTCAAGACACCATTCCACTGGTAACCCAGTCTTCAAAATGTGAAGTTTTAGTGGTCATACCACATCATGACAGGGTTTCTGATACCACACTGTTTGCGTTGCGAATACGTAACCGAGTAAAACCATAGAAATCTTGAGTGGGTTAAAGCCTGGAGTTGCTTATTCAAATGTTATATGCAATGCTTACAAACATAAACAAACCGCAGAATTAATTTACAAACTGGAACAAATACACAGCGTAAATAACATCGGAATGACGTCTAGGTATTCGATTCACTTTCCATGGGCTACCCTTATCGGAAAATTTTAACGATTAATGATAATGATAACGATACTGGAAGTATGCGATATTACAATGTCTTTATCTTCCTGCAGTTGCCTTAGACTGCAGCCGTTCCAGTTGTTATCTGAAACTTTTTATCAACGATAAAATTGCAATGTTATCGTTGCAGTCGGCCCAAACAGCGATATTGTACCAGTAGAGGAAGTTATTAAAAGAATTCGTTATGAAATGTTTATTGCATATCCTAAGGATACCCTAAAATGTTTACCTTCAACAGCTGAAATTGTATCGTGAAGCCATTCAATGAAATATCGTTCATGTAAAGGTAGTGGATGTGGTAACAGCCAAACTGATTTTCTGCTAAGGATATATAGAGGACACGTTTATACAGCTTCATCAAAATCATTGTATCGTACAAAACGAATTAATTAATTCTGCTCCATATTTGGAATTAATTCGAATATAACACGAAAATGAGTCAATCTTCTGTCAAATAATGGCTTTTGGTTTACGTAACATAGTCGTTGCATGAACGATATTGTTTAAAAAAATCAATACCCTTGGTCAATTGCAGTTCCCTTACATATTCATTATTCAATCTTGTATGGACTTAATTATTTGTTACATGTTTAATTAATGTTGACATGTTTACAGGAACCCACGTCAGGGTTAGATTCCCATTCCGCATACAGTCTGATGTCGACGTTAAAACGCTACGCGGTGTCCGAAGGCAAAACCGTGGTGGTAACCCTGCACCAACCCTCCTCCCAGATCTTCCATCTTTGTGATAAATTACTTTTACTATGTGGTGGCGAGTCAGCCTACTACGGGGACACTTCGAAAGTGGTGGACTTCTTCGGCAACGTGGGATTCACGATAAAGCCGCATTATAATCCCGCCGACTTCATCTGTAAGTAATTTCAGTAGCAAAAGGGACTCTGAACCCTACGCGTTGTGTTTTCAGTGGAGCAAGTGAAGGGCCCGCCGGAAACTAGGCAGAAAATCATAGCAGCGGCGAAGGAAGCGCGAAAATGTAAAGAATACCCCGCTGAACTCCAAAACCAGGACTGTCCGTACATATTAGATAAATTCGGCGATCCCCCGAGTCGTCCCGTGGCATCGCCGTATCCCAACTTAGACCGTAAGTAACGTTCAATAATATGAGTTAATAAGCAATCATAGAAATTTTTTTAGAAGAGACTTTAAATTCGGTCGACCCAGAGGTTAGAAGACTGTGGCTGGATACGCACTCACACGCGTCGTCTTCTGTTAGTTCAGAAACCAGCGATTCCGACTGTTACTTCACATGGCCAACCAGCTTTTGGACACAGTTTAAGGTGTTGTCCCAAAGGAACTTCCAAGAGGCAAGGCCGAGGATGCTATCCAAACTGAACTGGGTTCAAACAATAGGCCTGGGCTTGCTCGCGGGCCTTCTATGGTTTCAGTTAGAACGCAGGGAGGAGGCTTTACATGACATTCAGGGATGGATGTTCTTCTCCACCACATACTGGATGTTGTTTGCCCATTTCGGTGCACTCAGTTCGTGTATGTTGATTTTGACCAAGTTGGAATTTGTGGTTGCTAACAGTCAGTGTGTGTTTTAGTTCCACCAGAACGTGAAGTGATAAATAAGGAAAGACAGTCAGGAGCTTACCGCCTTTCTGCGTACTACTTGGCCAAAATGGTTGGAGAACTACCTCTCACGATAACCCTACCTGCAGTTTACCATCTCATATCCTATCCAATGTTAGGTAAGTTTAGGTGATGCTCATATCGTTTGCGTGTGCTTCATGAAATGAATTATAAACACTTTATGAATCATATAAATTCAAATTTTTCTGAAGCTGTTAAGTTTTTAAAGCTAATCAAACTTATCTTTAGCTCAATATAGATAGCCTAAGGGTACCATATTCAATCTAACTTGGGATGAAAAGTTAATGTTTCCCTGACAAGGCTTGTATTAATAATGTATGTCACTATATAGGCAGCTGACCGATATTTGTTACCTATTTCTGATTGTAATTGTTTTTTTCTTTTATATAAATAAACATGATATAGACAGCAAAATAGGGATTTATGTTTTCAAATCCTTTTTACGTGAGGGAGTACTATCTGCCCCTTAGCAAACGTTCATAGTTCATGACTGAATACACAACAAAAAAATTAAAATATAAATATGTGTCCAAGCAAAAAGGTAGCAGATGAGCAAATACAGTCGAACTCCCATATAGTGATGGAAATTATCCAAAAAAGGAATCATCATATAGAATTCACATTAGATACAAAATTAATCTCATATATATGATAGTAAACAACATTTTACGCGATATTTTGATTATAGAACAGAATTACACACAACCTAATTGCTTTTTGGCTCGAATCAAGTTCCTCATTCTGTAATAAAACTTTATCGCGATTTTTTTACGATTACTGACACACTGTTGGCGGCTGTACCAAATTTTGAGGCGACATCTTTTTGGTTGACACCCGTATCGACGTCTTCCAACACCTTGTGCTTCCAATACTCAAACATGTTCGTTGTGCTATTTTTAAAGAACTGTTTAATTCAACACCAAGGCAGCAACTAACAAATACATGTATAATAATGATAGATGATCTGCACATTTATGGATGCAAAAACCAAAGACTATCCTAAGTACATCGTAAGGATCTTGTCCATTTAGCTGTACAAAGGTACAACTTTTATGAAATTTGTAAACATTTGTAATCCGCTTACAAATTAATCTTTATAGTTGACAAAGAACATTTTCTTGGAAAAACTATTTCATAATCCGCTAAATTTTATCTGTTTACCTCAATAATATAGTAACAGTTTGAAAGAAAAACATCACAATTTGGAGGCTTTACATCAATTGAGAAGTATTTTTACATGTAATTTGAGTCTGAAAGTCAAGTTTCCCACAAGAACATATAGTATGTGGGAGTTGGACTGTATGTATAAAAAGTTCCGTAGTAAGCACACAGTAAACAGGATCATATCTTTATGAAAATTCCTTTTTATAATTTTTTTAAATGCTTTGTGGACTCGAATGTGGACGCAACTTTCTTATACTTTTTTACAAACTGATCTCATTCAAATTCAAGGATTTGTACATATAAGTTAATGAACGTGTATTTTGTAGCTACTAGAATTACTTTAATAGTTTCATAAAAAAATGATTTCTTCATGAAGATTTCACGGTGGTTGTGACACTAACGTTTTCACTTTCCAAAAATTTAAATATACTACATTTATTCTACAATCTATTAGGATTTTCGTGCCATTCTTAAGTCTTGTGTTTTATTGAATCCATTGAACAGCATATTATTGTCCAACGCAGATACCTTATTAGTTTTGTACCCAGAAAGCTATCCGATATACCTATGCTTTTCAACTGGTGGGTTGTGACACCTTACTGTATCACTATTCGTCTTATGGCTATCCATCAACAGAACTAACAAAGAAGGGAGGGTGACAAGAATAAGACAGTCCAATGTAATAGCCTACCTTGTGAAATACGTTACGTTCTGTGGATAGATGGTATAACTGTTAGTGCGCCTATTCGTACTATCCTCGTCTGTTACGATTTCATCACAATTTCACTATTTTTATGTGATACTGATTTATTCATCGAGAAGTTTTGGTTGCTAAAATTACTTTCCAGGTCATTTTAATTTTGTCCTTAATGAAACCGCACAAATGATTGCCACCATACAAACAATTGCGAATATTTTCTTAGGTCTGTAAAGAATTTGGTGCCGTTCACAAAAATTTAATTCCGCATATAGGTTTGTTTTCAAGAGGAAGAACATTGACATATTGAGTATTTAAAGTTAAAAAATGAAATTTTGGAGCATTTTATAAGACAATAATATGGAACTAATGATGTACTTGATGATGAAAATTTTGAATTAACATTAGTTTGACGCACAAATAGTTTTGATATATTAAATAAAACAAAATAATAAGATTCACACATAAACAATAAACTTGTGGGTCGAAAAACTGAAAAATGGAAACTATGCAATATTTCCTCTATACAACTCGAAAAGAATATTTGAAATACAATTTACAACCAATTTACAAGAAAATTTAAAGCATTTTTTCCAAATGCAAGTATTTCAAAACTATCAATTCATAGCGAATCCCTTCTGTTCTTTATAAAATAACAATTCTTTCTTAACGAAGAAGAAGAATGAGTTGATTTACGAAACAGCGCCGTTATCAACTTGAAGGTCCGAGAAGTTTCTCTAAGGGCCGGTCTTTCAACGTTCTTATAAAGTCTAAAACTAACACGCAAATTTATCCTCCTTGTTACGGTATTTTCTGTCTTTCAACCATCCGATAATGCACATGAGAAGTTAGTTTATTTATTCCATAGGATTAAACTTATCGAATAGTAGAAGCAGCCGACAGTACTTTTTCGGCAGGACAAGGCAGCTACGATTGTGTACGAGGTGATACGAAATATTATGACTGGATCTAAATGTAACTAAAGTGTTTATAGAATTTATACCATTGTTCTGATGTAGTAACTTATAAATAGATAAATTTTACAAATTGAAGAAGTCATTTACATCCAGACCGAAGGCTTATCGTCATAATCATTTTGATTTTTGGGATGATTTCAATTTTTCTGAAGATTTAAATTAAAGAAAACCACTGTTAAACATTACTGGAAGAAATTCAAATAAGCTACACCAAATAATACTGTAGTATATAATTGTATAGACGAAATTGTTTATATTTCATAAACCATTGCGTAACACCCATGTAGCAGTTGCTTTTACGTAACCTTGGGATTTTATGTAAGCGGTTCATTGCAGGTGGAATTAGTGGCGTTAGTAAAGCTACAGCAGAAAAATGATTGTTACATATACAATTGCAAATTTAAATCCCATATTTTACTACCAACTATGGCAAGTGACGTTGAGAAACGTCCTTCATAGCCCCCGGGGGTTTAATAAGCAAACTATAGGTATCTTTATTTAACTCACTGCTTTTAAGATAATGCTTTCTTTTCCACACACCATTGAAGGGAAGCTGTCACACATTCTTTACGCCCATTGACAGTTAACCAATAAAAATTTGGCCAATACCTAACCAACAGGATAAGTTGTTTTGAAAGACGCAACAACGTTGTCGGGTAGATTTATCCTAGGGGTTAGTTTATACCGCCTGACAACTGTCCGAGACTTTCATTGGAACATTGTAAGACCAGCCCTAAATGCTTTTTTAATTTTTTATTAAATATCAAAAAACATGATGAATGATGATACACACTTTCCACTACATACATATATAGGGAATTTTCCTTTTTAGTATACATTGCCTATGTATACTTAAAAAAACGCGTCAATTTCGCCTATTGTGTAGGCAACCAACTATACTGACAACTAAAAAGCAGGAGCGAACGTCACCAGTTGTGAATTATTTGAGTATGAAGGTTATGTTGATACAGTGTTTATATTAAATAAGTATTTCACCCTGTATATAGGACGCAAATGATGATACTTATTTGTAAATTACAAAAATCGACAGGATTATTGTTCGTGTAAGACCTTGAACATTCTATTTTCTTCGTACAACAAAAATCCATCAGCGCTAAGATAGCGTAGTAGTTATCGTCGCTGCTTTCCAAGCAGTTGATCCGAGTTCGACTCCCGGCCGTTACAGATTTTTTTTAATTATAATTTTTGTAAACATATTTAATTTCATTTCTTCGGTTAAAACGTGATTACTTTTAGTTCTTATTTTATGGCAATTTAATACGCATTCCTCTGACTTACATACATTTTCTAACAATTGTTTGTATGAGTGGAATACAAGGAGTTAAGTTTAAGTTAAAAAATAGAATTAGTCTTTATTTAGTGTCTTCTTGCGTTTTTTATACAACCATGTACAGTAAAGACGAAAAAGTGCAAATTATAATGTGGTATCAGAATGGTAACAGATCAAGAACTGTGAGAGACTTATTTTCAGTAAAATATCCAGAAAGACCTATTCCTTGTATTCGAACCATACAA
>JABXWE010002798.1:0-85985 GCA_014611495.1 Limonius californicus | reverse complement strand
GTTACTTAGACATAATTTTTAAAATTCAAAGAACTTGTATTAAAAAACCGCTAGTTTGCGATGTTCTAATTGCAGCTGTAAAATAATTCATAGTATTGCTACATAACGCACAAAGTATTGAAAACCGACTAATGAGAAAAATAGAAAGAGTTTAGTACAGGGTTTTCCAAGAAGTTTAGTTATAAGTAAAATGCATGGCAAGGGATATGTTTCTAGTATTATCAATGTCCTTTCGTCCTACTGCTTTTCATCGGACTTTTCTCTGCCACGTGTTTCTCCTTAGCTCTAAGGTGCAAGCAGGACAGAAATTGTCGAGAAGATTTTTGATATTAAGACCCTACTGTTGCCAATTGGACTGGGGAATTGTATATCGTGGGTTGCAGTATAAGATTTTTATATGCTGTATGGTAATATTCGGGAATCGAACTCAAGCCATTGTAGACGTTTTGCTGAGAAAGCAAGCGCTCTGCCAACTGAGCTACCCTCGCACACATGCCTAATACATTGAGGTTTACTAAATTTTAATGTTACTAACTTTATATAAGTAGCCTTAACTTAAAAGTAAATTAATGTTTATTTCTAAAATTTAGAAAGAATATAAAAACACTTGTAAATTTATGATTTCTTGTTTTAATATCACAGTACCAGTACATTTTTGCTATGGTTATGGTGCAGTGAATATGGGCACCCTTTTGCAAATACAAGCTCCACAGTTCAATTCTGGTTCGGAAAATATTTTTTTTAATTTTTGTGTATGTTTCCGCATCATTTCTGCCAGTAAATAATACGTATTAAATAATCGGTTTTAAATTTTATTACCAGTTAGCTGTAGAATTGGTGTAAGCATAAACCTGTAACACAAAATGTATTATATGATTCCTCCTTCTAGCATAGGAAACCGAAACTTTGACTTACCAAACCCGTGTTACGCTAATATTAAAACGACATAATATAGAGAATATATGAATTTTTTGTTCTAACTACATAATACCAATAACGCCATTAAATAAATATAAGTAAGATCGTAAATGATGGAAAGGCAAGTGGCCTCAATTTGGTTTTGTCCGCGAACCTGTTCATTATCAATACTTACATCCCCTCGAAACTGTCATTTTTATTGCTTTCATATTTTGTGTTCCTTGTTTAGGTTTTGTAATCCTAACATAATAACAATTTTTTCAATATTAAAAGTTCGTAATCAGTACGTTTATTAGGTTAGACAATCAAATTACAAAAGTACAAGAGGATTCATTTATTTTGGAAGGTTACATTCGGTCCGGAGAACGTGACCTAATGGGTATTTGGCAGTACTCCTATCGTTCTTGCTTCAATCAGTTTCATTAACAAATCCCAATGAAGCAGTCGGCTATAAAATTTTGAATCAGTTCATAGATCGTGTAGTTTAGCGATACGATACAAAACATGCAGGGTCTGAAAAAGAAAGTCTAAGATCAACGCATCTTTGCTTACAGAAGATACTGAACGGCTATTCAACAGCGGATAAATGCACGTCCCAACAAATTATTAAGATGTTTGTGTCGTGAGGAAGACAATAAGCATAATGTTGTTTCTGGTAACTGAGTTGCTAAACCCTTACGTTGCGGGTCTATCATACGGTTCGCGTCAGAAGGATGTCAAAAAACGGCATAGGCGCCTATTTATTCATTCATTCATTTGGCTGAGCAGGTAAATGCTACAATCAGGCCAAGAAGGTCCATTGGGCAACCGCCACGTTTAGGGATGATCCTAACACAAACCTGTTGCCAATCCTCAAGTTGCTGATGGGCTCACTCATTATGTCGTCAGGTTTCACTAACCGGCGCCTAGGTACTTGTGTCTAAGGACTAAGAACCTCACAGAGTTAGCATGGATACAGAGGGCTCCTGTTTCCTACAAAACCTGCATGTGGGTTGTCTACTAGTTCCATAGTGTTTGTTGAAACTGCCGTGACCGGTTAAGAGGCCGACTACAATTCTAACTTGCTTCCTGCTAATGCTGAGGAGCTGCTTAGCGTGAATTGGCGAGGGTCCTTGAATTCGTAACTTCGCCTGTCTCATCCCTGATTGTGAGGTCCAATTCCTGTTGAACTGGGACCAAGACCATTTCGCAATTTCCAATTTGGCAGTGGTGTGGGGAATTCCAAAAGCTGGCTCAGAGCCAATGAGTGGCTTGTTGGAGCCTTCTCTGGTCATGGAGACTGTCTTCTTGTTTCCCTCTATGTTACGGTATTCAGGGACCAACAGCGCCTTGACCCAGTTCTGCCTGCCGAATGTGCTTAAGGCAACCTGCATTCTTGTACCAGTTCAGAGTACATTTTGGTGGAGCGTAGGGCCATAACCGCTTGGTTCTCAGAACATATGTAGATATGTTTATTAGAATAGCCTCGTCCTAGATTTTTCTGGGCACAAGCAAAGATGGCGAAGGTCTTTGCTTGGAATACGGTGGCGGATTTGCCGTGGGCAATAGAAATATTTGCCCAGGGTTTATCGCTGTAGATGCTCGCCCCTGAACATTCTTCAGACTTCGATTCGTCTTTGAACCAGACTAGATAAGCCAGTCTAAGGAGATCCTCGAGGTGGTTCCAGTCATCCCGGTTGGGTATGGCTGTTTCGAAGTAATTCGTGAAGCAATACTTGCTCACCTACCTCAGCCAAAAGCCGAGAGGCTTCTGCCGCTAGCGGTAGATCCCCTGCACGATTCCTTTGACTTTCCACTGTCTGTTACACTTCAGTCTGAAGACTGTCTTACCTACCCCCACCGCTATCACAATGTTTAGGTGCGTGAGGTTCAGAAGAGTCTCCAGAGCCTTCAGAGACACGGTAGGTGCAGTGCGAATCCTGTGGCTTCCAGTCGTTGGAGCTGAGCGAGACGTCTTTGGTTAGTCACTTTTAGAGTGGCAGAGACCCATACAAAGCGTCAATTGTTTAAGACTTGTTGCCAACTAATATTGATAAGCGTCAAACAATACTTTATATGGTTTGATGAAATCCCCAACAATGATGATATTTTTTGTTGCTACATTACCTTCAAGGCAAAGAAACATGTACGATACTATAAACGCTAAATTAAAATTCAAAATTGGAATCAACACAAATTTTGCTCGGGCTGTAACCCTTGAGCTTCAGCACAAGCCGGCACTATGTATTTTAGCGTTCTACTGTTACACATCATACTTATTACCCATAACTTTATTTGAACACAATACATCTGTATTTAAGTTTCCGCGAAACTAATTTATAAACGCATAGAACTATAAATTACAAGCTAAATGAGGCAGTCGCCAGCTAGAATCCAGCGTGTTAGTCATCTGCGCTGAAGGTCGGGGGTTCAATTCCCAGTACCACAACATCGGACTTTTAACGGTCCTTCTCCCTGGCAAGGTGACAACTAGAGAAGTATTCTCGCTGATAATTTCCCTCATTTTCTATTAACCAATAATAAGTCTCTATTTTGAATTTATCCACCAATTAGGCTGGTATTATACTGGTAATACCCCTAGGGAAATTACCGCTATAATCAACTCGTATTGGTTCAAATTTCGAAATAGAAGACATTCAATTGGTTGACAATGACATAAGTAAAAATGTCAGATGTCAAATTTATTTTATTCGCGAAATTCTCTGAACAAATACCCCTCGTTCAGGCATATATCCTTAAAATTTTTCCTTGCTGCCTTGCACGCGTGTTTGTTGCCCCTAAAAGCTGCCCGCGCGCTACGCGCTTGGGCAGTTTTTGTTGCAACAAACACTTGTGCGACAGCGCGGAAAAATTTTCAGTAAAATGCCTGACACTTGGGATATTGTATATGATAAATTTTCTCTGGAATATCAGTGTTTATACTTCCCGTGGTTCAACGCTCACGTTAAGCTGTAGGTCCCCTATGTCTGTGCAAGTGTAAACGCGTAACACAGGCATAGACGAGAAAGTTGCTACGTCTCGCAAAAGATTAAGTGCTCTAAGAAGAAGAAGAAGAAGAAGAAAAAGCAGAAGAAGAAGAGGAAGCAGAAGAAGATACTAAACTAAACGATAAATTATCAGTTGCAGTAAGCAAGTTTAATTATAACGTAGACTGAACTGATGAAAATTCCAAATTCAAAATTGAAAATATGTCTTAAGTATGCAATGTATCTTAAAAACATGAGATGTATTTAAAAATTACATAAACCCTTACAAAGTGATTTAAGTATGCCTCATCGACAGCCTTTTCATCCTACTGCTGGGCATCGGCCCCTTCTCTGCCACGTGTTTCTCCTCAGCGTTAAGGTAGAAACACGAGGGACCTACAGTTTAACGTCGAATCCGAACGACAGAAATTTCAGAGGAGGTTTTTAGCATTAAGATCACACGGTTGCAAGCCGGATTGGGAAATTGTGTATGGTGGGTTGCAGACACGATTTTTATAAATCTGCATATTAAGTATGCTTGTATTATAAACCGAAAATGCTAAAGGAAATTAGTATGATAATCGCCATCAAAATATATTTATACTGAAGTAGGTATTAATGTATTACTGCTAACAAACTAAAATTAAGAACCTTCAAACACGAACAAAAATAAACCACTTTACACTACACGTAGCAATAATGAAATGCTAAAATGTCGTGATAACTAAATATTGAATTAGGCTACATGATTATTTAAAATAATTTGTAGCACTAATTTTAGAGTCTGTAGTTTCAGAATTGACAACAATAAATTGTCACTAAATTAATGTAAGTAGGTATCTTGTAAACACGAATGTTAGTTTGAAATCAACCTAATAGGCATTTCGTTGTCCCAAATAAACGAAATATTTTAGATAAGGTACCTACACAATAATATAAAGTTGTTAAATTGTAGTTTGGTAAAATGACTAACTAGCTCATTGGCGAAATAATCAGGATTGATGAAAAATTACATACTTTATGATAAAACAAGATGATTTTAATGTGTGTAGAAATTTCAATTTCCGAATATTCTAATCACTAATAATTATTAGAGTCGACTTCAGAAAATAATACTGTAAAATATGCAATTAATTATAAATTTTTAGGCAGGCAGATAAACATAATTATTAGCAAATATCATGTTGTTGATGCTCAATTTCACTGCTGAAGTTATTACTAATATTATATTTATTTATTACAACAATTAACAGATTAGCATAGAATTATTATACTTTACTGTCTTTACATAATCCTTGCTTTAACTCACACGATTAGTAATTGTATGTAGAAAAAGGGGATTTGAGTAGTGCAAGTCTGTGTAGATACTTCATTTCCGAAGTGTTATACATGTAATTTAAAATTTAATAACAATTATCAAACATATTAAAGTTTCCACAGATTATACTTATTATAGACTTGTTCCCCATTTTTTAATCACCAAATTAACCAATAATAGTTTGAAGCTGAATTTGTAAGTTTATTCTCAGGAGAAAAACGTTGTTTTTTAATTTTTTGAATTGCGTACTTTTGAAGTATACGGCACTGCGTCACCAATGTCCCAAATGACTTACACCAATCAAGAACTTGTTCGTCTAAGCTAATACCTAACCTCACAAACTATGTTATGTTCCGTCGACAGCAGTTATTTCATTGTTATTGTTATACATTTTATTAATTTGTGTCGTCCTTACGTAAAGGTGAGCGCCAGTGTGATCCAATGGTTAGAGCACTGCGTTCTGATGCGGAAAGTCGAAAGTTCAAACACCCGACTCGCTGCCTGGCGGGCGGACTACCCAGTTTAAATAATTGGGTACCTGCGTTCTAATTAACAAGGGGTAACAATGCGGTTGTCTAATGTATGATGTTCACCACATTACGTGTTATTAATTTGGCAAGCGACAACCGTGTGTGAGAGCAAGAATCGGGAGTACTGACCTTCCGCCTTGCAAGTCTAACGCTTTCATGGAGTATAGAGGCTTACCATTATTATTACGGAAAGGTGATCAAAAACAAAATTAATTTAACCTGTTCTTTGTACATGCCCGCAACAAATACATTGTTGTCAGACTGGAAAGCTGTCAGTAATCAAGAAATCTTAACTGTAGAACTTAAATTCGTATTAATAACATCACGTAACGTGTTTTAGGAAAACATATTAGCAGTTGTGTATTATAAATTGTAAACGTTGCCAGTTATTAGCTGCAATTCTGTAAAAGCTATTTTGATAGTTAGTTCAAATACACATGACAATGCTGTTATACCCGCAGTATGTTTTCAGACTGCCTGGTTATTCTGAAGTTAGTGTTTTTGTAGCATACTGTGCCCTCAATGTTGCCGATATATTTCTTTTTATTTTCTCATTCATTCATACTCCCGTCCCCCCCCTGGAAACCGCTTCGCATTACTTCAGGGGGGTGTGGGTGTCCATTACACACTAAACATTTATGCAACATGTACTCTAAACATAACTAAGCGAAATGTGGTTGCCCCAATCGGGTTTCGAAACCTCGATCGCACCGAATTTCGCATGACCTCGAGTGGCAGTACGTTTCCGCACTACTCCACCAGGCCCCTGCCGATATATTTCTAGTTTGTTGCAAAAATACCACTTTTAAATAGAAATGCCATACCTATTTCAAGTAACATTCAATTTTCTTATCGTAAAAGTTAGTATACTTTGCTAAATCTTCCACTTATCAAAAACATGCATCCATACTAGTAAACCAACTCACATAATGGTGGTTTACTGGTCCGCCACTTAGATATTTGTATGGCTGGTTGCATATGTTACTAACTAGCTTTTAGAAAAAGCCTACTAACGTCTAGAAAAATGTTTATCATAAAGCTTGTTTATTGTAAATGTTGTGAACTATTTTTGGAAACATGGAAACATGAAAATGTCAGGTTTAGGTTCCCATTGTACCTATTCTTCACACGGAACATTGCTGGTATACTTCCTTTTTAAATATCAATTACATATTCATTTAACTGCATCTTTTTAAATATTAACAGTAATATTAATTTTTTTACTGTAACATTAATGCAATTTGCTAATTGTTTTCCTATTACTTAAAACTTGCATCCATACTAGTAAAAGTGCTTGCTTCCATGAATATCAAAGTTGCTGGAAAACCTGATCTTGAAATGGAGATGAGCTTCAAGAAGAGTAGCATCTGCAGCACCAATGTAAGTTCCGTTATCAGCATTCTCTGATACAACAGTGTCATCTCGTAGTAAACATAGTTCAAACAGCATTGGAATCTAAAATATCCTGTTCTGCAATATTTTTAGACTTAAGCCAGGCAGTCTATAGGGTTTGGCACATACTGATATATAAAATAAAAAAATTATTACCTCATCAGTACTACCAATTATTTCAATCCCATCTAGCAAATCGATATTTTCAAACAAAAGATGGTGACAAATAATAAAGTAAGACAAATTCAAGCAGATGTGCCTTCAAGTACTGTTTTGGGACCCCTAATGTACTTGGTTGGTGGTTAGTTTTGATTGTGAGATATCTAGGACGCAGATTTTCAAGCATCTCTATGCACTTAGGCCACATTTGGCCCATTGTACACCCTAACTAAGAATTTTGCCTATCTAAGATAGTTCCAACTTCCAACCCCAGTAGTAATTTTTAAAGTGTCACGCATCGCAGTAGCACGGGACATACGGTTTTCCTTCTTATCCAAAAGAAGTCCCACTTTCAATTTTTTCCCAAAGATCTCACCGACCTCGACCGGGTTCGACCCCGAGTCTCTTGGATCCAAAGCCAAATGCGCTAACCACTAGACCACCGAGGCCGGTTCCTAATATACTTACTATACACATACGGCATACTATCTATGGAATAAAGTGATTTGGGAACCTTCGCCGACGACATATCCATAGCCCATACTTGCATACAAACGATGATCCAATAATAGCATCAACCAGCAATCAAGAGCATCTAAATCTGATAGAAGAATGTCTGTAGAAATGGTGGATAAAGGTCAATGAAAGCAACTCGGTGCACATCAATTTTACGACGAAACGATCAAGATCAGTCACTCTTAATAATCAACTAATCCCTTAAGCAAACGAGGTCATATTCCTTAGATTATGCTTAGACAGACGCTTAGCGTAACTCACAAAAGAATAGAAATTGTTCTAAAATACAGAAACGTGAATTGGGCCATTGGAAGAAGGTCGTTGCTCACATAAGAAAACAAAGTACTTTTATACAAGACCATAACTAGTTCCATTTGGTTGTACGGTTATGGGGCTATGCTAGTAGATCAGCGACATATATAATTCAACGTTTCCAATCAAAGACTACCAGAAACATAGCGAATGCTCCATGGTATGTATTAAATCAAACTCTGCACAACGACCTTAAAATCAAATATGTGAGAGACGCTATTAGGCAGAAGGTTTTGAAATATTGCGATACTTTGGAAAACCATACCATGAAATAATCGACCCATTAAAGGGGAAACCTAATGATCGACACTTAAAGAAGAAGTGACCAAAGGATTTGATACTGTAATGCAGGAGTGATTCCAATGGGTATCTTTTCCATCGCGTGTCTTTAAATTAAGTTATGTAAGTAGGACATAGCTTGCATAATAATGTTCTGATTGCTAATACATGTACCAAAAAAATACTAGTACACCAACCCAATGTATGGTCTCCTTTTTTACACTGTTTTACAGTTGGAAATTTGTAACGCCAATGGAATTATTGAAATGTCGAGGATCATCCCTTACAGAAAAAATTACAACACTATTTAACAAAAGTAGGTATCAGTCTAGCAACTACACCAATGGAATGGAAAAAGTCTTATATAGTCTCAATTTTCAAAACAGGAAATAAAAAGAACCCCAACTGCTACAGAAGACTAAATATAAACAGGACTCTCAGTAAATTTTTTGGAAAAGTACTGTACACTCAATTACATAGGTGCCATAGGTGACAAAATAAGCGAAGACCAGAGTGACTCCACACAGGGTCGATCCTGTATCAACAACCGGTTTCCGTTACAGCAAATACTAGATAAGAGAATTAGCAAGGGAGAGGGGACCCACCTAGGTGGGTACCGAAAAGGCATATGACACGATTCTGAGGGATAAACTTTGAGAAGTTCTACGTCTAATGATTACCAACAGTCAATTAATAAGACTTATTCAAGAATTTTATAAAAATGGAATTTCGTTTATTAAACAAGGGAAACAACATTCTATTGCTATAAAAACATCAAAGGGTCTCACCAGGGCTGCAGCCTATCGCCCCTATTATTTAATATCTATCTAGGCGTTGTGTTAACCAACTGGAAACGACGCTGTACAGTAATGGGTGTTCCTATAAATGAGCATTTATTGGCAAGCCTCAATTTTGCAGATGACCAAGTGATAATGGCGCAAAACTCATACGACCTGGAATTTACAAGCAGGAGGTTATATACAACATATAAAGACTGGGGACTTCAGATGGGTATGACAAAAACCGAATACTGAATTCAGATGCCAGATTTGAAATAATTATTGACAACGACGTGATGATTCATCAAGTTGATCGTTTTAGTTACTAGGGGGCTGCGATAGATAAGAATGGTCTGGGAGATACAGAAATTAGAAATAGAATCCAGCAGAGCAGGAAGATAATTGGATGCCTAAATAGTGTATGATGGGATAAGAATATCTCCATAAAAAGTAAAAAGCGAATAGGTTGTACACTAGTGGAATCTGTGGTCTGCTACGGCTGCGAAGTGTGAGCCATGGAAGAGGCAATAAAGAAAAAACTATCAGCGCTGGAGTTTTTCCCAACACAGAAGTTAGACGACGAATAGAAGCTACCGACACAGTTGTAGACACAATAGAACGTAAAGTCTGAAGTGGTTCGGGCATTTACTGATTATGACAGATCAGAGATGGCTGAAGATCTTCAAAAGGAAACCAGAAGAGAAGAATGAACTCGGAAGGCCACGTAAATCATGGAACGAAGGGCAGCAATGAGAAGCAAAAAAGTAAATGAGACGATACACAGTTTCTAGCTGTAGCATAATGCAATGTATTTTATACAATAAGTTGTGCAATCAAAATATATATATGGAAGCCAATCACGGCATACAACACCCACGGAAATCACAAAACCAACATATATATATATATTGCTGTGATATTATAATAGGGGGATTTTAATGCTAATTGGGCAAAAGTGTCATCTAAAAGTTAAAGTTAAAAGATTTGTAGTGTAAATTAATAATATTTTTAAAAATGGGATTTGACAGCTTGACAGTTTTTCCATTTAACATAATCTTTGTAATTTCATAGGTTGTTAAGTAAAAGTAAGCTTTTAAATTCGATTAAATAATTGAATTATTCATTCACCTTTAAATCGCCGTCGGGGTAAGACGTGTTTTTCGGCCCAATATAACATCTTCCCCGCCAGTCAACGATTACAAAATTTTAAATTAGAAATTACTTTTGTTTTTTTTATTGTCTTAAAAAATATAATATTTAAAAAGAGAATACGGCGTCATCAAACGAGGTGTGGTTTTAATCGTCGCAAATAAAAAATGGTAAAGAACGATGTGACGGGAAGAGCCGGCAGTCCATAGAGAGCTGCACCAACCAGATGGAGGTGAATGCAGTCTGTGTACCAGATGAGCAGCTGTCCAGGGGCATTTTAGCTTGCTTAAGTACAGTGTAAAGGTTGATGCTGATAAAAGATAAACTAGTTATGGCGACATTAAAGCAAAGTGAGGGTTGGAGGAATTTGCACGGGTTTTTTGACGTTTTCAACTTTTGAACGAGACGAAGCCACGAGTAGAGACTAGAGACACATTTTTAATTCCCTGAGATAACAGTTTTATGTTTGAGCTTGTTGGCGTAAGTTATTTGTTTTATATATATATATATATATATAATATATATATATATATATATATATATATATTTATAACGCTGGTTACGAACTTCATCGACTGGCTTTTAGATAAAGGCAACAAAGCAGATTTATTTTTAGAAACATAAGGAAAAGCCATGTAAATTTAAAAATAAATTTGTTTGATCATTTAAATGTGTAAGAAAAACAACATGTTCAACAATTTTCAAGAACATTTTAATTAAAGTTCTGTTCTTAATTGCGTATAATTTATTGCACCTACAAGCTCCATTTTTCTTGATTTCAAGAGGAATGTTAATGCATAATGAAAACCCACAAAGAGACTGACCTAAAAATAAATGTATCCATAACCTCCGCGTAGAACTCGCTAATTTCAGACAAGGACGTACAAATATATTAACCAAATTAACGTTCAACTTAATGAGCGAAGACACTCCAAGTTTCAATAAGAACATGACGTCAAACACTCGTCCAGAGCATTACTGCATCTCGTAAATGAGCGCAGAAATTTTGATTTGGCTTTCATTTATATCAATTTGTCGAAACTGCGCTTTTGGGTTTGCTGAAAACGAATCGCCAGCACTTCGCTCAACAGAAAGATGGCCGCAGTCTCGAAGTAATAAGTGGCGAGTGTAATTTCGAAGATATTTTTAACACCAGTGCTCCAATTTATTAATTAACGATTTGAGCGTAATCCGTCGTTGGACGGCTGTAATTTTAATAATAATATACATACGTAGTGTCACTTAACCAAATATATTGTATAATTGGTTTTGATAAGGGTATACAGTCGCGCACTACTGGAATAATCGTGATTTACATGCAGTGCAGTGCAAAAAATGTCTGATCATCTGCCTCATCATCTTAAGTGACAAATAATCACAGTCATTCGACGCAATTAATTGGTAAATGTTAGTTTTGATTTTTATTGCGTAGGCAAGCGCGAGCAATTTGCAAAATAGCTCCGTGCTAATGCCTTTAGCAAACATACACAGATAAATGTCGTCAAATTAACACGAATTGGTTAACCAGAAAATGAAGGAAGAAGTGTTACAATAAATTGTTAAATAAATCACCAGAACTTGTTTCGATAAACAAGTAGGAGGATGCGGAGACAAATATTTTTATTTACTGCCCACGTACCGGATCAAAATTCTTCTTCTCTCCTCACCAATTGCTTTGCATTACTTCCCCATTAAGCAATAATAAATAATTATAATACAATGTGTGAAGATTTTAAATTGCGACACGTCACGCGTGTCCTCTGGAAGTGCTCAAAAGTTACTTTCGTATTAACAAGTGCTAATGAGTGTAATTAGTAAGAAAGTGGCAACTCTCATCATCATCGCAAATCGGACTTTTATGCAAATGACCAAGTTTTATTCGCTTGTACAATTGCCAAAAATCGTGTTCCTTGTTTACTAATTTGATGTTTTGCATTTCATCAAGCACCCAAGGCTGACGAGGCAGTTCCATATTTTATGCTAAAAATACTACACCCCGCAGGAATTTAAATTAGAGACGCGATTAGTTTAAAGTCATCAAGCAAGAAATTTAAATTTGTCCAAAATTAATTAAACCTTGGACACAATTACTGCCGTTACTCGGGAATGAAGACGTCTTTATTAAATCCAACGAAAATAGTGACAGCATGTAGGTTGCGGAATGTTCGGATTTACAAAATTTTATAAATAAGAGTCCGCCTGTTGTAATGATGATAGGCCAAGGAATTCTGGTAGGGCACTCCTTAATGAGTAATGCTTAGAATTATAACAACGGTAATTCGGGTTTTACCAAATACGTGCCCTGTGTTGGCAATAAAACGTATTTTAATCGCTTAAATGCGCCTTTACCAAACAATGGCGGATCATATTTCATACTTACTATTCATGAGGAAGATGGGACGTTGTCCAACAACCTTATTTGTATTTCTTAATTTTCGGCTTTTATCTTATATCTTCAGCGAACCATGTCATGTAATTCTGATTTTGCCTACTGAATGGAAAATTAAGCTTTTTATTGCCGTCTACTTAAAAATAGACATGCAAATAACTTAGGAAGACAAATAATTTATTTATTTATTTTTCTACTAAATACAAGATAGTTTAGACGTTTACAGTTAAAATACAAATGACGCAAAACTATTATAATACATTTTGCTAAAACCGTTTTTAAATACTTTACATAGTAGGTGGTGCAACATTCCTGTATTACAGTATGTTAAACTTTAAGGAAATGATAGCCTGTAAATTCCATTTATATCACGAATAAAGACAAACATCTAATATTCCCTTTGATAGAAATATTATTTAATTATAATTGGCTAAGATTTAATTATATATTCTATCACAATAATTAAGTAATCGTTTGATCCAGTGCTTTTTCAGTAGGATTTTAGGTATCGTTTGAATTATTTATAAGGGCCTAGGAAACGAAAACTACTGGTTACTACTAAACAAAAATGTGCATATTTTTTAGTGGCAATACGATATAGTCATTATATCTAGAAGGCTACTGATATTACTTAGCTTTATTTAAATAGTTCAAACAAGATTATGAATACATTTTAGCTTAAAATAGAGACACCCAGCTTAGGATCTTAATAGATGTAAACAAAGGCATAAAGGAAATTCAAGAACAATTCAAAATAAACATAAAATGTATGGTAAAAGTAAACTTGGAGCCTGCTTTAGAAGGAATGAGCATTTGAAGAAATATTTCACAAACGTTGACATTGTAGCAGGGACAGAGAAGATTATTGGTTGCCACACTATTAACTGTAAATTTTCAAACTTTCTCATAATTACACAAAAAAGGATCAACATCTCGAAGAAATGAAGATATTTTAACTACCAACAATAGCAACAATAATTTTATAGTGGTTTTTCATTTTTTCACCGGCCTTTTCTCTGGTACGTGCTTCTCCTCAGCGCTAGGGTAGAACCAAATGGGATTTGCAGGTTGGCATAGAATCCGAACGTCAGACATTCTACAAAAACTTTCTAGCATTAAGATCTCACAGTTTCCAGCCAGATTAGAAAATTGTGTATGGTGGAGTTCAATAGGCTGCATGGTAATGCTAAGGATCTGAACTCAAGCTATAATAGACGTTCAGTCTAGAAAGTGAGCACTCTGTCAATTGAACTACCACTACACTGGCTTTAAGTAATACTAATAATTAGATTTTTACAAGCATACCTTGACAAGCGACACTTACTGAATATACAGGTTTAAAAGATACTCTAGAACAGAGGTAGCGGTGGGCCAAATTAGAAAAATAAGTGTATCTACCGGGGAGCAGATCAAAATATTATGAGCTACATATATACACGCATATATATAGGAAAAAATAAAGAAAAAATGAAATAAAAAAAACAGTATGTGGCAGCACTTTATTTACTCGTAAGTATAACTAAGGACTAACGAGGAACTGCCATGCACGTTTTTTATATATCTGGACCGCCTAATTCGAACGACCCTGCTGCTTCTGGCCGTTTTCGGGTCGGTGGCGAAATACATAGGTCAATAAAATAGGCGCCGCATTGTTCAGCGGCGGCAATTTTTGTATACTGTTCAAAGGATACTACGCCACCGCCGCCAAACCAGTACTTACAGGTGAATTCTCTTGGTGAAGGGGGGCGCAGTGTCCTTTGATATTGTTAATTAGTATCTGCACTTGGTATTATTGAGGTTGCTTGAAGGTAGCCTGATGCTTTGTCTTTAGGCTATATTTTGATTACTGGAAGCGCTTCTTATTTGTAGATAACGGCTATTCAATAACTTCAGTAAAAGGTGTCTGATAGAGAAGACTCGCGGGGCGCACACTATTGCTTGGCGGGCCGCGGGTTGGACACCCCTGCTCTAGGCCTTAATTGATTTTGAGGACCTGTGCTGCGAACTGCTTCCGCGTTACGTTAGGGGGGTGCGGGCGCTCCTTATATACTAGCCATTCATGCAACATGCACCCCAAACTTAACCAAGTGCAACGCGGCCGATCGGACCGCATTTCACTGTTACCTCGACTGCCAACGCGTATTCGCTCTGCCCCATCGAGGTCCCTGAACAAGAACCAGATTAAGAAAAATTGATTAAATACCGACTCCGGATTTTTTTATGTTTCTCAGTTCTTGGTTATGGTTTGAAGCTCAACATTTGGACTTTATAAAGAACGTTGGGTTAATGCTACGCATATGCATGATGTTTTCATAATAACCGCCTAAAAAATCTGTAAGCTTTGAATCAAAATTGAATAATTTTTCTTAGTCTTTAAAAACAGTAATAAAAATGCTGTCTCGACAATCAGTTTAACTTGAACCATATTACAGCATTTTATCGTACCATTTTTGACAACGCGGTCAAGAAAATCATTATCACATTTTCGATTAGTTGTTATCAACTTTTTTTTAAATGAATTTGATTTGCGGTAAATGGATTTCAGTAACGATATATAATATCAAAGACGACCAAGATTATCTTCTGTTCTGTTATTTCAATGCAAAAAATTTGTATCTGTTAATATTTATGTAGCTAAAAGTGTTTATTATTGTCGGAGATTATATTTATACATGAACGAACAGACATTTTTAACCATCAATTAGGGCGAATACGTCTTTCAACAGCAGCAACTGCACTTTAATGTTTAATGCCACTAATGTAGTTGCACATTAAAATAGTCAAACTGTGCACTCTAACGTGCCGTAGTGAAGGAAAGCAGTGGAACAGTTGCAGTAAAAATGAATAAAAGTTCCGCAATAAGATGAGAATACGCAAAACTAACTCTAGAGGCTAGATTTGCACAAAACAATATACCCATAGTTGTTATTGTGATAAGGTGACTCAACTTCAACCTCAGTTTTGTCGATTTGCGTGTTGTTATTAGTTAAACGGCAAATTGTGTGTTAGCTAACATTTCCACCTGCAACACAGTTTATCAGTTTATTTGTTGTAGGAAAATTTAACAGTTATCTAGATAGCTGGATAATGACAATAGTATCCACGCCAATGTTTAGTATAGAATATAGATCATTGGGAATAAAAGCATAAACGCAAATAGGTACTGGTTTCATTTCATAAATTCCTCATTTCAGTTTGAACATAAGCCAGAAGATGGAAATATCAGTTATAACAAATATAAATTCCAGGCCTAACATTATTAATGCAATAAATATTAAGATTCCTATAACTATTTAATATTTCTAAACCTAGAGAGAATCAATAATGAAGATATAATAAATAAGCTCTAGGTATTGGATATTAACGATAAAATAGTTTCGCAGAGAGAAGAAACAACATCTACCTGTAAAAAATAAACTATGATGGCATAACATACACACACACACACACATATATATATATATATTGCTATGTAATAAAAGTCATGGTTTAAAACTAACGCCAACTAGCCCGAACACAAAACTGTCATCTCAGGAAATTAGAGCAATGTCTCCACTCGTGGCCTCGACTCGTTGAAAAAGTTGAAACGTTCAAAAAATAAAATTAACACTGCAAATTTTTAATGTCACCGAAATTAGTTCATGTTTTATCTGCACCAACCTTTACACAGAAGTTAGGCACGCTAAAATGCCCCTGGACTGCTACTCCTCCAGTACACAGACCGCACTCATCTCCGCCAGGCTGGTTCTACTTACCGTGGACTGCTGGCTCTTCCCGACATGCAGTACTTATCCATTTCCATTAGCGATGATTTAAGCTCACATTTTATTTGATAATCCTCTATTCTCTTTTTAATATTACAATTTTCGTGACATTCAGAAAAAAACGCAAAAAAAAGTAATTTCTAATTTTTAAAATTTAGTAATCATTGACCGGAGGGAAAGAGGTTAATTGATACGGAAAGTACGTCTTGCCCCGACGGCGATTTAAAGGTGAATGATTCAATTATTTAATCGAATTTAGAAGCTTACTTTTACTTGACAACCAATGAAATTATAAGGTTTATGACAGATGAGAAAACTGTCAAGCTGTCAAAACCCATTTTTAAATATTACCAATCTACACAATACTACACCGCGACTTCAGCCTTACGTCCAACATCCTGAGAGTTTTCCTCATCTTTTACATACCATTCTACCATCTACTAAACTCACAACGGCCATAATAAAATTTTAAAATGTCACTTATACCCAATTAGCATTTAAGCCCCCCCCCCCCATAATATCACAGCAATATATACACATATACATATACACATGTATAAATGAAGCTGACATTTGAAACAAACATAAAATAAATAGAAATGCTTGTACAATAGCCTAAAGTACCAAAGCAAAACCACTAAAGTAGTCGCAATGTAAGAAGACCAGAGTAGGATTAAAATAAAAACCCTAAATTGCGACACTGCAAAGCTTCCTCGTATAACGACACTAAAGCTGACTGACAGACTGGGTGCATGGAACCAATCATAATAATTTGTTTATGTGAGATATGGTAATACATACTATCAATTTTTAAAAATCAAAAGGAAGAAGTCTTTATTTATACAGGGTGGTCGTGAAATAGTTGGTCACACTTTGGAAGCGAGTTCTCCACACAAAAACAAGAAAAAAAGTTCAGATAAACCTTAGTCCGAAAATGCTTCGTTACGGAATTACAGCACTCTAAATTGAGACTTGTCCGATTACTTTTCTGCATATAATGACGGTAATACGTTCTGAACCTTTATGTGCATACCTTATTCATGAACGTTGAAAATTAGAGCCTAGTTTCGTTTTAATAAGTGCACCAGGGGCATCTCAACTGGGAGGATTAGGTACTGTTTTCTACAATATCTTCTACATTGTTTTGTTTGTGTAATTTTTGACAAAATAATCTTATTCATTGTGCAAAAGTACCCAAAACAGGTACCCTTGTTAAAAATAGACAAACTCAACCGTTTTCGAGATAACTCAATTATTTGAAATATTGAATTGTCGCGAAATTTTGTACTGTATGGATTAAATTCGTAGTATAGGTTCAAGGCAACCAGACAAGAAAATTCATATAAACATTTCTCCGCAAACGATTAGATTACAGAATGCTGTAACTCCGAAACGAAACATTTTCGGACTAAGGTGTATATGACCTTTTTTTCTTATTTTGGTGTGGAGAACTCGCTCTCAAAGTTTCACCAATTATTTCAGGATCACTTTGTGTAATATTAAATTACTAAACATTTTTCATGAAATTGTCAGAGCATCTGGTAGGGATAAGACACAAACACATTTTCAAGGCGTATGCTATACTTCTCCGCAAAATTGGGCACGTGGAACTCGAAAAAAGAGAACGCTTATCGCTCTTATCTTTCAAACACTAAAAGTGACTCAAAGGCTCTCCCATTACATTATAACATATTTACTTAATTTTAAATTTTTAGAAGAAATTATAAAGAAATCATTGGAGTTACAAGAATATTACTTGCACGAAGTTTGCATAATTCCTGTACCTCTGGCCTCTTGATTTTCTCTTAATTTTGTTGTTCTTGGTCATTTATTATTAATAAAGGCCATCGCAAAATTTATCAGTTGAGGATACCAATGCATGATGTACAGAATTAAAAATTACTAGTATGTTCTCCTGAATTGCTCTTAATTTTATTGTTCCTGGATGTTTACTTTATTAAATGTAATGACTAAATTGAACATTTGGATATACCAATGCAGAATTCAAATATATTGCTATGGCCTTTTGGCTTTCGTAAACATTACTTTTGGGAAGTCTCTAAGCCCAGTCTGGTCTGTAATTGTAGCACTCAACTATTAAAATATTAAATTAATAATTTTTTTTATGTTTTAGAATTCTTATTGACATTTTTGGACAATACCGTGTTCTTCATAGTTTTAGTGAAGTATACTTAACAAAACAGCAGTGCGCTGCATGGAAAAGCTACAAGAAGTGTAGAACACTATATTACATATTAAAAAAGCGTTGATTAGATAAGGAATGTAATGTTTTGAAGCATAACAAAGGTCTATTTTGTTGGATCTTATCAACATCCAGTTACAATTCACGATATAATAGTTTCAAAAACGAATGTTAACTATTCAAAAAAACATTCCCGTCGTAATTGGCTCAGTCTAAAGATTAAAGTGTCCTGGGAGTATTCCTAAAACATAATAATATCATAAAACATTTCTTTATCACAATCACCACCACAATTCACTGCAGAGCTCTAGAAGAATGTTTATGAATCTTATAACGACCAGCAATAACAATCCTCGTGTCTAATCAGAAACTTTCAGGGCTATTTCATATTTTCATTTTATAACCTAGGTTTGCATTAATCGTATTGTGCTTTTACTTTTTGTAAATAGATTTCTTTATTGATATAACCCAGAAAGCTTTCAGGGATTTCCCTTTTGTCCAGTGCAGTAAATCTAACCGAGATTTCCGAGGCGGTCACAGTCCCTGCTCGGAAATATTGCAGGTCTTGGTCGTTTCATATGCAAAGTGGTGTGTTTTTTATGCAATTTTTCTCCATCTGCGCTTAATTCATTCCCAGTGAATCGCATTACATAATTAGTAATTTAAAAAATTATACATTTCCTTTTGATACATGACATTATTTAATGAAACTAAGCGAACTAATTGCAAATTACATGCACGCGGCAAGTAGAGGATTAAAATGGCCTTAGCAGTGTGGATTTAAGGCCGCAAGTTGCTTACCAACTCAACAATCTGCAAGTGCACATAAGTGGTTGCAGTTGTATGCAGTTATAGTAGTGCGTTTATTTGCAAGTAATGCAAAAGCGCACGAATCATTAGCCTCACTTTTTTATGCTTCACCGTCACTCCGTTTTTATTGCGTGCATTGTTAGTTTATTACTTATAGGTATATGATTCCGAACCAAAATAATCTAAACAAAATTGCCGTTCGTAATGGGAATTTCTTAGCGTTTCTTGTATAAACGGAATTCGATTTAAGAGTTAAGAATAACTTTCCAAGAAGGAGGAAAAGATTAATTATGAAACGAATTCAGGACTAATCAATCGTAGAACTAATAAAAGCGGATTGGCAACACTGGACAATGCACCCCTGACGTTACAATGCGATAAGCTCAGGACAATGTGACGGTCGTTAGGCCTTGTTCTAGACCGTCATTGTCATTAAACAATATCATACTTGATACAATATGTGCCGCCGAGCACCCATTATGTCACGTAAGTCGATTGGCCATTGTGCGACGGTCATTGTTCCTTATATTAAAGATGTGGGCCCTTGCACTCATCACTTATTTTCTAAGTGATTTCTTATTCTTGAAGGAAATACATAAATGTTTGCCCTTAAAGACACATAACATTGCCTTCAAGGCCTAACCAGTTATGACTTGCAGCAAACATGCTTTGATTTAATGTTTAATAAATGATCACTCAAAGGTTATTCAAAATTAACAATACAACTGCAGTGTTGGGGGAGCAAAGGAGGCACTTAATTCTGTTCGCTTACTATTAAACTCAAATTCATTTTACATACATGTGGATTCTAGCTTAGGCCATTGATCAATCGAATCAGATTTGTAAGGTCTGGTTATATATTCAATAAATGATACGTTAGAGGAAGTGAACAATGAACATTACGCTCATAGCGTTAGGGTTCGAGATAAGTCATCTAAACAAGTATGATTCAAGTATACAACATTTGCGTGTGTGTCCAATGCAAGATAAGTGAAAGCAAATTAACTTTGAACCAATGGACTTATAATACCAAGAGGAACAAAGAAAAAACTTAATTCCTTTATCCTGCTACGGAAGATAATGCAACTCAAAAATGGGACAACCTTCCGAGGTAGGCCATCGAAAAAAAGCTTAAGTCAGGTAGGCAACATTTGCTTGAATTTTAAGGAAATGAACTACTGTTCAATGCATTCATACTGTCAGAATGAGCAAAAGGAAGATTTCTATCTCTTCCCCTAGCATAAAGGTATCATTCAATTTAAAAATTGGATAGCACTCCGAGGTAAGTCATTTAAGAAAGCATGCGTCTAGTATGCACTATTTGGTCTAATATTCTTAAATAAGTCATTAAAGAAAATGAAGAATAAACAATGCACTCACAACATATCTTTTGTTCCTACTATATTGTAAATTCCAAGATAAGTCGTCCAAACAAGAATCAAGTATCAAGCATTTTTCTTATACACTACTCAAAAAATAAAAGTAGTCATTTTTTTTGTTGGCGTGTTTTCATTAAGCTTTAAAATTTTTCAGTAAGACTTGGCACATCTATAAAGCAATTACTTGTCTAAAATACCCCTACTTTTGTAAAAATTTAATTTGCATTTAATAAAGTTACAAGCTGTTAAACGTGAACATGCTAAAAACTAAAGTGATCAAGGGACTTGTTACGGATAAACAATGCATGATTTCTATTGTTTCTGTCATTTGTTGATATGGCTGAACATCACCATCAAGTTCCTCAACGACTTGGAAGACATTTAACTACATTAGAAGTTACCAGAGGTGTTACGTTGTTACAAGAAGGCTATTCTCAGCGTTATGTGGCTTGGGAGCTTGGGGTTGTACAAGGGACCATTTGGTAGTTATGGAAACGTTACAGAGAGTCAAATCAGGTTACGAGACGTCCAGGAACGGGCCGTCAAAGAAAAACGACTGCTGCTGATGATCGTTTTCTTCGTTTACAAGCACTTCGTAGTCGCACATCCACTGCTCGGGATCTTCAAGAGGACCTGTTGCGTACTAGTGGCCGTAGAGTAAGTGACCAAACTGTTCGTAACAGACTACAAGAGGCCAATTTAAGATCTCGACGTCCTGCAAAAGTACCAAAGTTATCTAGACAGCATTGTCAAATGAGACAACAATTTGCTAGGCAGCACGTCAACTGGCAACCTCGGCACTGGCGTCGAGTAATGTTTACGGACGAATCAAAATTTGTTCTTTCTGGGAATGATGGACGAAAACGAGTCTGGCGAAGAACGGGAGAACGCTATTTACCGCAAACACTACAAAAAAGTGTTCCTTTTGGAGGTGGTTCGGTAATGATTTGGAGCGGTATTTCGATAAATGGTCGCACAAATCTGGTAGTGATTCGCAACGGCGCTATTGCGGGACAGAGGTACATCGAGGATATTCTAGAGCCTCATGTAGTACCCAGAGTACATAACAATGGCCAAAATTTCATACTAATGCATGATAATGCTCGGCCGCACACTACCCGAATTGTTACTCGTTATCTTCAAGAGCACAACGTTCGTACTTTGGACTGGCCAGCATGTAGTCCTGATATGAACCCGATCGAACATGTATGGGACTATTTGGCAACACGCATTAGGTGCCGTCCAAATGTTCCTGTGACGCTCCACGAATTAGAACACGCTTTAATTGAAGAATGGGAGAATATCCCAGAAGAAAACCTCCGAAGGCTTATTCGCAGTATGCCCCGACGTTGTACTGCAGTTATACAAGACCGAGGGGGCAATACTAAGTATTGATTGTATACAAATTTTAAGAAAAATAAGTTTTCGTAAAATTTTGAATTAAGCTTGAACCATTATTACCTTACTTATCACTTTAGTTTTCCACATGATTGTGTTTAACACCTTATAGCTTCATTAATATTAATTTAATTTTTGTAAAATGTTGTTACAGTTGAAATAAATAATGGTTTTAAATTTGTACGGGGTAATATTTAAAAAATTTTCAATCGTGATAGAAATATGTCAACAACAAAAAATGACTACTTTTATTTTTTGAGTAGTGTATATTCAATAAATTACAAGTTCGAGAAAATTAACAATGAACGATGAACTCATAATGCCAAAAGCATCAAATGGAAGACTTAATTCTCTTATGTTACTACTACTAAACTGTAATGATTTTAAAATTTTTATTCCCTTTCGAAGTAAGTTATCCAAACGAGAATGAGTCCAATATGCATCGTTTGCTTGAATGTTGAATTAATTATAAGGAAAAGAAAATGAACAAGGACCTATACCTTGTAGTAATGGTATGGAAGGAAAGGGAGGAGTTAATTTTCTTCTTTTACTTTCAAAACTTCAATTTCTTTCAGAGGTAACTCATTCAAACAAAAATTGGTCTGGTATGCATCATTTGCTGGTATGTTGTACCAATTATAAGTTAAAGGAAATCAACAATAAACAGCTGATTCGTAGTACCAGGATGCCCACGAAAAGACTTAGTTCCTTTATCTCACTGCTAAACTGTAATGCATTTCAAAGCTTGAATTTCCTTATAGGTAAGTCATCCAAAGAATAATGGGTCTAATACATTTCATTTGCTTGCATGTTATATTAATTATAGGGAATAAGAGATCAACAATGAACTACATACTGCGCACGTCAGGATGCGCAAAGCGAGGACTTAATTTTCTTCTCTTACTGTTAAGTTGTAATGGATGTCGAAACTTCAACCTCCTACAGAGGTAAGTCATCAGAGCAAGAATGAGTCAGGTATGCATCATTTGCTTGTATGTTTAATTAATTATAAGGTAATGGAGACCAACAATGAACTATACTCAGGTAGTATCAGGATGCGCAAAGGGAGAACTTAATTTTCTTCTCTTACTGTTAAATTGTAATGGATTTCGAAACGTCAACCTCCTACAGAGGTAAGCCACCAGAACAAGAATGAGTCAGGTATGCATCGTTTACTTGTATGTGGAATTAATTAAAAGGTAAAGGAGATCAATAATGAACCATAGACTGGTAGTGTCGGGATGTGCAGAGAGAGAACCTGATTTTCTTCTCTTACTGCTAAAACTGTAATACATTTCAAAACCTCAATGGTCTTCAGCGGTAAGTCCTCCAAACAAAAATGAATCAGATATGCATCATTTGCTTGTATATTGAATTAATTATAAGGTAAAGGAGATCAACGATGAACTATACACTGATAGAATCAGGATGCGCAAAGAGAGAACTTAATTTTCTTCTCTTACTGTTAAAATGTATTGGATTTCAGATCTTCAACTTCTTGCAGAGGCAAGTCATCCAAACAAAAAATAATCAGGTGTGCTGCATTTGCTTGTTTGTCTAATTCATTATAAGGTAAAGAAGACCAACAATGAACTATATACTGGTAGTATCAGGATGCGCAAAGGGAGGACTTAATTTTCTTCTCTTACTGTTAAATTCTATTGGATTTCAGATCTTCAACTTCTTGCAGAGGTAAGTCATCCAAGAAAAATGAGTCAGGTATGCATCATTTGCTTGTATGTTGAATTAATTATAAGGTAAGGGAGACTAACAATGAACTATGCACTGGTAGTATCAGGATGCGCAAAGGAAGGACTTAATTTTCTTCTCTTAGTGTTAAATTGGATTGGATAGCAGATCTTCAACTTCTTGCAGAGGTAAGTTATCCAAGAAAAATGAGTCAGGTATGCATCATTTGCTTGTATGTTGAATTAAATATAAGGTAAAAGAGGCGAACAATGAACTATACACTGGTAGTATAAGGATGCGCAAAGGGAGGTCTTAATTTTCTTCTCTTACTGCTAAATTGTAATGGATTTCAAAACTTCAACTTCCCACAGAGGTCAGTGATCCGAAGAAGAATGAGTCAGGTTTGCATCATTTGCTTGTATGTCCAATTAATTTAAAGTTAAAGGAAACCTACATTGAATAGAACAGTCATAGTGTCAGGCTGCGCAAAAGAAGGATTTGATTTTCTACTTGTACTAATAAACTAGAAATACATTTCCAAACTTAAATTTCTTCCTGGGGCAACTAATCCAAGCTAGAATGAGTCATGGGTAAATATGTATCGTTTGCTTATATGTTCAATTAATCATAAGTTAAAAGAAACCCACAATGAACAGTACCTAGACTCGTAGTGTCAGAGGACGTAAGTTTATTCTCTTACTGTTAAGTTGTAATGAATTTCAAATCTTCAATAACGTTCCGGATAAGTCTTTCGGACAAGTATATGCATAATGTGTAACATTTAATCATATACCTATTCAATAAAATTGCATTAAACCGTTAATAACATTTAGTTGCCAAGTATTGTTAGTTGAATCTATTTTTTCTGTATATACCGAAATATCTAAAATAACACTTAAAAACCAAGCAGGCCGTTAATTTTTTTCGCCACCTTAGCAAAATTAAGATTAAACCATAAATATTCTCTTCGGTAAAGTCAAATTTGTTGAACAGGTATCTCATCAAATAAAGATATTCTATTTTAGGTATTTAGCTAAAACAGCAATTCTTGATGATCGACGTCTATCGAAAATTTAATCAACCATATACGATACTATAATTGTTGATCTTACAATATTAAGTTGAAGCTTATTAGAAGGTTTTTCAAAATAACCCTTTCATCAACTTTCTTCGCCAAAATAAATAACAGAAAATGATAGACAAACGTTTATTAATAACACAATGTGTCTGAAAAATAATTTACCATATAATGTAAAATCTCTTGATAAAAGACTTCTGTAAGAATTAGAACCAAATATTTAAAAAATCCTGAAAGGGATTCTCAGGAATGTGTATTTCAAAGAATTGTTTTGAAATACATACAGTCCAAGTTCTTTTAACTAAACAAAAACTTCTTTAACCAAAAAAAGCTTCTACGTTTGGCCCATTGATAACTATAAAATATTCCCGTACATGCATGGTACATTTAAAAAGCCCTTCTGAGGAATTTAAGTTAGTTAAATTAATTATTTTACCACATCAATACAGCAAGAATATTTCAAAACGGTTATAACATAAGTTCAATTAAGTTTAGAAATATATGGTATTTATAGATTTCTCGTTGCCTAATAATTCTGTAGGTTTCACAAACTGATTGGCTTAAAGTTCATTATGCATACTTTAAAGAACAAAGTTAATTATTTAATACCAATTCTATCTACATTTGTGCCCACGAAACAAGTTGGTGCTCTGATATCTGTTATAAGCCCCCGTATAAGCTGGAAAGTCCAATGAGCCACCGAACTAAGCCACTGGCTTGTCACTTGTCTGCGATCTCGCACCCGATATTGAATCTCTGATACCGAAAGTTACAACCACACTGAGTGTTAAGACAAGAGCTTAATAATATTGCCTCCCATTTGCAGGTTAATTCAATTTTGACTTAAACGGGCTTCGTTCTCGAAATCCCGCAAACAGTAAACCTTGATGGGATTTTTTCTTATCGTTAAACGTTAAAGGAAGTAGAGAAAATCGTAGCTCTTAATTCCTGAAATGGAAGTACCCCTTAAGTCCTATTTAATTGACGAACTTGTGCTGAAAAATTAATTTTGTTATACTTTTTGGCTATGCGGTAATATTTAATGTTATTGCAAATTCACCAAACGTTTTCAAATGATTTTAATATAATAAGCGAACCATTTTTGATAATTGGATGCTCTTATATTATCTTTATCTTTAAGTTCATTGTAGAAATTTGAGTAGAATAGGATTGCCTTAAATTATTTAAATTTGTGCAAATATAATTATTGTCGTTTCATTTATGTATATAGGGTGAACCAACTGAGTTGTTCTCCATCAAAAGTGGTTGAGGCAACCACACAAACATATACCGCAGCAAATGGAATTATTGAATTCTTTATTATGTAGAAATAAATCATTATAAATTTTTGGCAAGTGGCTCTGATACTGCAGTAAGAAACAGTTATTTTAATATTAATTTTATTAGGAGTAGTATTTGACGAGAAAAGCACCCACTGGTTAAATGCACTATTGAAAAAATAAACGAGTGGAAAATTACAAAAAATAAATAATTTTATTTAATTCCGGAAGTGTTCAATTTCCACATATTTTTTAAAAAGTTTTTGCGGACTCGAGAAAGTTGCCTAGCGTAACTGATGTACACACCTTAATTATTCTACTTTGCAAATCATGCTTATTCACTGCTGGAGATCAGTATAATTTTCCTTAATTATACTCCCAACAAAAAAGTATAGTGTAGTGAGTGATATTGCAACTTCTTAGCGGCGGCCGTGGATGCACAGCTCCTCGTGCGATCCAATTTCTTGAAAATATTATTTGCGTAATTCCTAATAATCCAACTGTAGTTAGCAGGGCAGTTATCAAGTTGGTACCAAAGAATTTGTCGTACGAGTGCTACATCTCCCAACAACCGGGGTGGAATGTTTTGTAGGAAATCCAAGTAACGTTGTTCAGTTAATTATTCATGAAAAAAGCGCTCAAATTAGTATTGTTATATCTGGGCAACATTAATTCAATTTAATTAAATTAAATTAAAGAAAAGAAAATAAAGTTACTAAAATTGCTGTGCTCGCTGTCTCTCTCTCTCTCTCTCTCTATATATATATATATATATATATATTGCTGTGATACTCCTATACTTTGGGTTTTAAAATAAATTACTTGTAATTAAGCAAATAAATTAGTGTGACAGTTGAATAAATTAGATACAGTTATTGGTTAAACTTTCTACATTGGGCGCCATAAAACAATATCACAATATTAATCAAGATATCCTCCTCTAGATGGATATCAAAAATAAACAAACTCATAAATTGTTTAACCAACACAAATCTAATATATTTTACCAACCTTTATTGTAGATCTCAGGGTCGCTGTTATAATTGGTCGTACTGTATAAACTCTCGTAGCTCGTAACAAATAAGTACAAACACAAAGAAAACATAGGGAAGAATCAAAATGGCCATCAAGTTAAAATTTTAGTTATTAAATTAATTTCAAATAATCCGTGCTTTCCGTTTTAACCTAAATGCAATTCAAGTTTGTCATTCAAAATCAATATAATAAAACAACAATTATAATTTTTATACTCTTTTCAAATTATTTATAACTTTTCCGTTTATTGGAAAATATTATGTCGTTCGTTGAGTTCAAACTTTGATGAATGCACTTATGTCCGGAGAATTCAAATCAAGGTAGGATTGGCGGAAAATACTGATGTAGTACATGATGAACTTTGCACGTCCCAGCAACAAGCTGACCGGGCTTCTGTGTTGTTAACAAATAAGGGAAGTTAATTGTTGTTAGTGGTATCCAAATCACAAGAAACAGTAAACAGATTGATTTCTTGATAGCACTCTCCCATATTAGAATCCAAGTTATTGTTCGTTAGATTTGTATTAGGAAATTTAACATTCTAACCTCAACTCTTTACGGCAAATTTTCTTATTTGATGTTCCTTTTTGTAATTAAATGTTTTAATTCTTGCGACAATATTAGGAAGACCTTCCTTTTCATTTCTTTGTGGATGTTTTATAAAAATTTTATTATTTCTTGTAAGTTATTAAGTTTCAAAATTGACATTTAAGTTTGTGTCAACTTTTTGAAAACAAACCACACCCAACACCCGCTTCTTTGGTGGAACAAAAAACGATCAATCCACGCTACCCAAGGTCTTCACGAAAATTGGAATCAAACTTTTAACACAAATTACAATATTTGCGGAGTTGCAAAACGTGCCTGCTCTCTACTCAGAGGATTTCTTGCAACTAAGATGTTTTACAAACAAAATTTGTCATATTATTCCCCGTCACCTGGCAGCCAGTCAACAACTACGGTTTGAACAATCAAAATGGAGATATAAATTGACCAAATTACTTACAAAATTGTATAAAATACAATAACTATTTTATCGCTAAATTTACACAAAAAAGGAAAACACCAAAATGTTCTTTACAAACTTTCCAAAATATTAATACATTACACGGAATATTTCTAATAAAGCATAAGGACGTTGGCAATTAAATTTACATTAAATTATAAATAAATTATTAAAAACTACTGCAATGTTAATCAAAATTAACACAAAGCTTCCTTACACACATAAGACAGTGTTACAAACATAGGTATGTTTCTCAAAAGAAAAGTATTAAATTCTCGGAATTACATGTTTGTATCAAGCTGTCAATATCATTACATGTTTAATTATATTTGTTAAATTACAGCTCAAGAATGCACAGATAAAGTTGAAACGTATCCTCTACGCTTTTCTGAAGATGAATGTAAACAAAACAATCAGTTTTGCTACCAGGACCAAGTTATACAGCTTTAACGAACCAAATTTCCAAGATCGGAAACATTCATTTACCTCATATTCAATTTATGTGTGATTAAACAATTCATTTCTTACAGGGTAGCTTAATATAGCTTTATTAGATTTAGCAATAGGTTAAGATATCTCAATTAGAGGATGTTGTAACACAGCAATATATACATATATAGCACGGCAACCAAAACAGCTTTATAAATATATATAGTGTGATTGTAAATGATTGAGGGTAGTTTCAATTTACCGCCATAAGAAATTATTGTCATGTTGGTAGCAAATACAGTAATCCTGTCAGCTGTTTATTTCCCATCGGTGACGTCTGAAATAGGGATATATATTCATTGTTAATAATGATTTTAATCAATAGTTTTATCTTTTTAATTAAAACAATTAATACACAATCAACGTAGAATTTCGTCTTAACAATAAGTAAAAATATTCCAAATTAATTTAACAATATTTTACAACAATTGTTCAACATGCCCAGCAGAAATCATAAATACGGCGACCATGGAATATATACCTATTTATAAAAATCCCCGCCCCTGTATTGATATAGCCACAACCAACATGTGAAATACAATAACATTTGTAGCGGTAAATTCAAACTGTCCTCAATCATTTACAATCACACTGTATGTTGTGTGAACGACTTGTTGGACAACTTAGCTGAGCCGCCCTATATGTATAAAATTACAGTAGTTGTTGCCAGAACTATAATCCTAATAAAGTGTGTCAGACTAAAACTGTGAAACAAAAAGGGCCAGTCAAACAATATTGTAGAGATGGTTTTGGCAAAAAGGTCTGAGATAAATTTCGTGGTTGAAGGTAGCATGATACGCTTTGATAATGCTACCTGCAATGTTTAGCGAAACGTCAGCGCCAATCAGTTCCACGCTGACGCGGTTTAAGCCCGAAGAGATGACTTCATGGATACATTCAGTAAAATAGCTGATATTTTTTCGGTTTGCTGTAGATCTTTGTCTTATTTAAACAAATTATTCTATACTAAAATTTTTCTTTTTTTTTAATTAAAATTTACTGAAACCGCTGAAGATATAACCAAAAATGAAACGATTTATTTTCCTTACATTAAAACTTTATAATTAATTCTTTATTATTCCCCATAAAAAACGGATTATTAGCCTTACCATTTACAAGTTTCTTTTTTGCATTTCGTATTAATTTTTTCTCAAAAGTCTGAAGATTCAACAAAAATCAATGAAACATGTTACTTTCTTTATATCGCTGCTCCACAATTTCTGTTTATAGTTTTATATCTTCCTTGTTGGCATAACTAAGTAGTTCAAATTTGGTTAAAAGACTGAAGATAAAATGAAACGCGTTATTTTCTTTACATTGTTGCTATACAATTTTTTGTTTATTTTATACTTTCATTTTTGTGTCCCAAAAAACAGAATAGTCGCCTTAGTTTAATATCTTTAACTGAATAAATAAATATGTATTCAATTTTACTCAAAATGAACTGAACTGAACATACAACAAAAAAAAACAGTAGGACGTGTTACTTCCTATACATATATTGTTACATTACAAATGTTTACATATTTTATGATTTAACTTTCGTCCCCCACAAAAACGAATTATTCGCCTTAGCTTATTACCATTGTTGATTAAATATATAAATAAGCATTCAAATTTAATCAAAAGCCTGAAGATATAACAAAACGCAAGAAACGTGTTACTTTCTTTATATCGCTGCTCTACAATTTCTGTTTATTTATAGTTTGATGTTTGTATTCCATAAAGAAATGTATTATTCGCCTTATACTAATATATTCCTTGTTGGCTTATCTAAATAGGCGTTAAAATTCAATGAAATGTCCGAAAATAAAATAAGGAGCAACGTAACGCACTGTTTTCTTTTTATTGTTGCCTTACAACTTATTGTTTATTTTATAATTTCATTTTCGTATCACAATAAAACTGAATATGTCTCAACTTAACTTCCTCCTTGACTGAATAAATACATGTGCATTCAAATTTACTCGAAAGAGTGAAGATATAAAAAATAAAACACTAGAACGTGTTACTTCCTATACATATATTGTTATTTTACAAATATTTGCATATTTTATGATTTAATTTTTATCCCATACAAAAGCAAATTATTCGCCTTAGCTTAATATCGCCTTTGAATGAATATATAAATAGACATTCAAATGTAATCAAAAGTCTGAAGATATAACGAAAAGCAATGAAACATATTATTTTCTTTGTATTGTTACTTTTACAATTATTTGTTTATTTTATAATTTATAATTTTTGTATGCCAGAAAAAGACGAATTATTCGCCTTATAATTAACATATTCCTTGTTGGCTTAATTCAATAGAAATTTAGAGTTACTCGGAAGCCTGAGGATGCTGCAACGAAAAGCAACGAAACGTGCTACTTTTTAATATTAACACCTCAGAATGTTATACTCATTTTATAATTATTTTTCTGTAAAAAAACGGATTATTCGCCTTAACTTATTATCGCTCTTTTCAATTTTAATGAAAAGCCTCAAGATATAACATAAAGCAAGAAACGTGTTACTTTCTTTATATCGCTGCTCTACAATTTCTGTTTATTTATAGTTTGATGTTTGTATTCCATAAAGAAATATATTATTCGCCCTATACTAATATATTCCTTGTTGGCTTATCTAAATAGGCGTTAAAATTCAATGAAATGTCCGAAAATAAAATAAGGAGCAACGTAACGCACTGTTTTCTTTTTATTGTTGCCTTACAACTTATTGTTTATTTTATAATTTCATTTTCGTATCCCAATAAAACAGAATATGTCTTAACTTACCTTCCTCCTTTACTGAATAAATACATATGCATTCAAATTTACTCGAAAGAGTGAAGATACAAAAAATAAAACACTAGAACGTGTTACTTCCTATACATATATTGTTACTTTACAAATATTTGCATATTTTATGATTTAATTTTTAACCCATACAAAAACAAATTATTCGCCTTAGCTTAATTTCGCCTTTGAATGAATATATAAATAGACATTCAAATTTAATCAAAAGTCTGAAGATACAACGAAAAGCAATGAAATGTGTTATTTTCTTTGTATTGTTACTTTTACAATGATTTGTTTATTTTAGAATTTATAAATTTTGTATGCCAGAAAAAAACGAATTATTCGCCTTATAATTAATATATTCCTTGTTGGCTCAATTCAATAGGTATTTAGAGTTACTCCGAAGCCTGAGGATGCTGCAACGAAAAGTAACGAAACGTGCTACTTTTTAATATTTACACCTCAGAATTTTATAATCATTTTGAAATTTTTTTTCTGTAAAAAACCGGATTATTCGCCTTAACTTATTATCGCTCTTTTTAATTTTAATCAAAAGCTTGAAGATATAACAAAAAGTAATGAAACGTGTTATTGGTTGTATTGCTGCTTCACAATTATTTGTTCATTTTATAATTTTTTATACCTTGAAAACATGAGTTATTCGCCTTAGCTTAATTTCGCCTTTCAATGAATATATAAATAGACATTCAAATTTAATCAAAAGTCTAAAGATATAACGAAAAGCAATGAAAGGTGTTATTTTCTTTGTATATTTTACTTTTACAATTATTTGTTTATTTTAGAATTTATAATTTTTGTATGCCAGAAAAAGACGAATTATTCGCCTTATATTAATATATTCCTTGTTGGCTTAATTCAATAGGTATTTAGAGTTACTCCGAAGCCTGAGGATGCTGCAACGAAAAGCAACGAAACGTGCTACTTTTTAATATTTATACCTCAGAATTTTATACTCATTTTATAATTTTTTTTTTTGTAAAAAAACGGATTATTCTCATTAACTTATTACCGCTCTTTTCACTTTTAATCAAAAGCCTGAAGATATAACAAAAAGCAATTGGTTGTATTGCTATTTCACAATTATTTGTTTATTTTATAATTTTTTATACCATGAATACACGAGTTATTCACCTTAGATTACGATATTCCTTTTTGACTTAATTCAATAGATATTGAGAGTTACTTGAAAGCCGGAAGATACAACAAAAAGCAACGAAACGTGCTACTTTTTAAAAATGCACCTTACAATTTTATAATTTAATTCGTTTTAGCTTAATATTTTCCTTATTGGCATAATGAAATAGGTAATAAAATTTATTCAGAAGTCTAAAGATAAACCAGAAATATCTGATGTATATATTTTTATGGCACAACCATTTACCAATTTTATTTATTGCAACTGGATTTAGTATAGCTTAAAAAATAATTATTTACTTGCGACTTCGTAAATTACTTTTTGGTTATTAACAATTCCACAAACGCTTAATTACTTTCCAAACATTTACTTGCCTAAACCTGAACGGTTTCCCACATCGTCCAACACAATTCCGCAGTTCATTCCCTTTCATTCCCCCAATCAACACAAATAATATAACTTGAACGGAACAACAAAATTAAAAATTAATTAGAACGAAACAATAAGGTTACATTCTGAGAATAACCGGGTGGGTATTGATTAAGAAACTTCTTAAATATTACATGTCTACATACATGCACGGCGTCTCAACGCGTGTTCATGCTTCGGCCATGTGCCGTCGCGGCGCTTAGACGCTGCGTGCGCGCGGCGTCGCATCCATGCTGAGTTTTCAGCTTTCCACGTGACTGCCATGCACCGAAGTCTGCTTAACCGACTGCAAACTACACCTGCCCCACCCGAAGTGAGGGTGGGCACCGTTCGTTCAGAATAGCTTGGCTCGGACAGGAAATATTCGAATATTTTTCGGAACGGTTCAATTAGAATCCTAAAATAATTTGTAGAGGAATTAAGTTCGACGCAGGTGATGCACGCGGAGCTGGAAATTCTTAACGAGAGCCGAATAAATCGACCCGAAAGCCACGAAATGAAAGATACCACGACCCAACTGTGAATCAGAAAAATTCTAAGTTTAGTGGTTTTAACTCAGTTGGATGTAAACATGCAAACGCTTGCTTTTAGTCGTACTTAGTGGACTGTGCTTATCGGAAAATGTTATGAAGTGATTCGGCGCTTTTGTTGATAAACAAGTGCAAATATTGTCTCTGTAGCAACGGTGTGTGCTCGTTGGTGGTGATTTTGGACCAGTTTTACCTGTTGATTCACCTTCTGCTTAATGTAATGCCACGAATGGGTTTCCTGGAGTTTAGCTGTTTCTGAAAAGTTTCTAATGGTAAGTTTCTGCTTGGTAGTTACAAAAAAGTAAACACTAGAACACGTGCACAAGGCCGGGAAGCATAACGGGAGCCTATTTGAAACACAAATAGGTATAGGAATGTTTTGGTTTCAACGCATTTCTAGGGTTTACACAATGTGTAAACTATTTTGATGAGAGTTCAATTCTGAGCTGCTTAACAAACTGATATTGTTAACCCTAAAAATATTTCTCAAACCAGCAGTAATGATACGTTTGGTTTCAAACAAACTATTTAATTAAGCAGTTGAAAATTCTTCAGAGTTGATGATGAACTTGTTCATCTACACAAAGACACCAATTCTTCTGATTATACAATTACTATACCATACTTTCTTTATCTTACTTATAAGGTTTATTATAAACTCAGATACGACAAATCAATGTTTATAGCGGAACAAAGTCAAATGGTTCCACCTATCAAAAATATTTTACATACAAGAAAATATTAAGTTATAATTCGTGATTACTGAATTATTTTGTTGATTCAACAACATTTCAGCTTAAATGTAATTTACATTCTGTTACCATCTCTAGTAGAAATTGTTTAGGTGTCAATACAACCTTTCAGCTGATTTGCCTAGTTATTTCACTCATTTGCTATGTTATTAATAATTTCAATAGTTTTCTGAATTGCTCTTCCTAAAACATACACTGGAATTTCGTTTCGTATTGTTATCTCTAGGGTTCTTTGAACAACTGCAACAAAATAATATTACATAAATGTTAATAAACGTATCAATGTGTGTATTACACAAAAGGATATTTCAAGCAAACAACGGTAGAGGTTCACTAAGAAGTTTTTCCTGAAGTATTTTCATAATATATCAACCTCGGTGGTGCAATGGGTCAAGTTCAGTCCCTGCATTTAAATAAAAAGTCGGGCCGAAGTCCATGGAATAGAGATGAATGAATTACAAATAGTTACACCACCTTTCGTAAGAAAGTAAGACTGTTTGTCTGTTAAAAATTGTTTAGTTGGTACAGTGGACTCACCCCGCACAATCAATCAGTTAAGGTTAATTATAATAATTTTCAAAATATTACTGCAGTTTAATTCAATTATAACAAACCCTTTCGGTCCGTGATATCTAGTGAAAAATATATCCAGAAACGAGCACGTTAATTTTCAGCAAATATACATTTTGTTACCTAAACAAGTGTTAAAATATCTTAGAATAATTATTAATTACTTGAAAAAAGCAAAGACATACGAGAGCAGCCTTCTAAGTTTTAAGAAAAACTAGGAAAGGAAAAAAAATATTTGGAACAAACTGTTTTGTAGTTGTTAAAAATATTCACCCTTAAGATTTATATACTTTTGCATGCGTTCAGACCAATTCTCGAAACATCTGAAACACTCTGAAGTTGGTATCTCAAAAACATGGTTTTTGAAGGCTTTAACAGCTTCTTGAGGTGATGAAGATCGCTGTCCACGAATTTTTTGTTTGACATTCGGGAACACAAAGAAGTTGTTAGGCGATAAATCAGGTGAATACGGGCAATGAGATGTTTTTCTCCTTCAAATAATCAATTGTTTGACATGCTGTGTGAGAGTTGGCATTATCATGATGAAGAATGATGCGACGTTTTCGGTTGTTCTTCCTGATTTCGTCGATGACTTCTGGCAAACGAATTGTTGTATATCATTCAACGTTAGCTGTTCTTCGATCATCTAAAGGAATGCTTGCGATATGTCCAGTACAAACGAACATTTTCTTGAAAGCTCTTCGTGTACAAACAACTTTTGTGGGATTCGGTTTATCTTGGAACAACCAAACAGTCGATTGTTGTTTAGTTTCCGGTTCATACGAATATATACAAGTTTCGTCACCTGTTACGATGTTTTATACGGATTTTGCAGTTCCTTTTTGAGCATTTCCTTACACCAATTAACACTAGCCTTTTTGAGCTTCAGTCAAATTATGCGGAATCCATCGGGAACACATCTTTTCATAGGTAATTGTTCAAGCAAAATCGAATGTACTTCAGTCCTCGATATGCCTGAGGATGCCTCTGTCTCACTGTAAGTCACATGCCGATCTTCTTCAATCATGATGCGCACAGCATCGGTGTATTTTGGAATAACAACCAATTTTGGTCGACCTTCGCGAAATTCATTACTGACGGACGCACAACCACGACGAAATTCTGCAACCCAATTGGAAACAGTCTTTTTTGATGGTGCATCATTAGTAGAGTTTTGGGAACAAATAATAGTCTGACGGTGCTAAATCCGGAGAATAGGGCGGGTGGTCAAACACTTTCATCAATTGTTGCAGTACAGTCAACGACTTGTGAGCAGGAGCGTTGTCTTGCAAAAAGGGGACACCTCTGGCAAATTTTCCGCGCCGTTTTTCCACAATTTTCTTAGGTAATATAGTTAGCAACTCAGTACAATATGCTCCCATGATAGTTCTACCCCGTTCCAAATAATTTATCAGAATTATCCCATCTCTGTCCCAGAAAACTGAAGCAAGAGTCTTGCCCACCGAGTTTTGAACACGGCATTTTTGGGTCATGGAGCACATGCTTCCACTTTTTGGATTGCTCTTTAGTCTCGGAGTCATAGTAATGGATCCACGTTTCCTCCGTAGTAGCCGATCCAAACAGTTTGAGGAATCTTCTGCAAAACGGCGGCAGATTTCCTTTGACGTTGTTAATCGAACGCGCTTCTGATCAACGTTCAAGCATCTTGGAATCCATTTGGCCGAAAGCTTTCTCATACCCAAGTCGTGATGAATAATGTGACACACACCTTCATAGGAAATGTGCAATGCTTCTGCAATATTCTTAATCCCAATACGTCGATTTCCTAAAATCATATAATGGACAGAATCAATGTTTTCCGGAGTGATCAAAGAAATTGGTCTTCCATGGCGGTGCTCATCTTTCACATCTGATCTTCCTCTTTTATATTTCGCAACCCAGTTTTTAGTAGTGGCGTATGAAGGACCCTGATTATCTAAGGTTTCTATCATATCAGTAAACATTTCTTTGCCCGATAACCCTTTCAAAAATAAATACTTAATAACTGACCGAATCTCGATTTCTTCAATTCTATTTTTTTCTCAGACATGCTGTTTTCAAAAATTCGCAATTTGATCACCGTATGTCAAACTTTGACAACTTATTTATCAAACATCATAGTTGTAACCATAGCAACCATATTCACTTTTCTTTACTAGAAACTTTTCAGGCTAACTACATACAAAGTGATTTTTTAAAAAGTCAATTGCAGTAGCCTAGGGATTGTCCGTCTATATTAAGCTTTAGAATCTGACAATATGAAAATTGTAACAGAAAGAAAGAAAATTTGACGAAAAACCTGTAATTTACTTACCTTAATAAATTACAAATCAGTTGCAACTAAATACTTGTTCATTTTCACATTTTGTTGGGCCAAAATTTTTAACTACCTGAACTGTCACACAGTTTGACATACAGGTAAATGTCATTCAAAGCTCATTACAGCTGACTGCAGACGGAATAGCTTTTTTTCTAGGCTTGCTGCAATTGACTTTTTAAAAAATCACTTTGTATCAATACCCCGTCGTATACCTACTACTTATGATATTTTAGTTGATTTTTAAATAATTCGTTATTTCTTTTTATGGTTTAAATGAATATCTGTTCTTAGGACTGCACTTTATATAACTAACTATTTCGTCACTACTAGTGGATTAATAAAACACACCCAAAGTCCTACTTTGAGGAAACGTGATAAATAAAGCATTATCTAAAACTATTTGTTGGCACTTCCTGGCTTTAAGCATTAAGCAGGTAAATACTTATGCAAATTCAACTAAAAAGTTCCAAAAATTAGTTCCCTGTTTGTGTGACAATCCGAAATAGATGTTTTTTTATCAAACTTGAGAGCACGTAGATATTTTCTAACTTAGCTTGAAGTGCTAACAATATTATGCTCGTGATTTTCGAAATGAGGAGCTTATTCTAAGCAGGAAATATAATACAGTAAGCAAGGCAAAGTCAAACATTTACTTACTTACGCAAAAGTTCATTACATCCTCTTCAGTGAGTTGGGCTGTTCAGATGAGCCTTACTTGTTCAGTAGCTACTAATCGAATCATTTTTGTATTCTTATTGTCCTTTTTCGTAAATTTAAATCTAAAGTTTTATGTTAAAACGCACAATAAACATTTCAAACCTTATTTGAATTACAAGAATTACATGAGAACGTGCTTTATTACATATAATCGTACTCCTTCTATAATATCTACGATCTCTTTCGTTTTCAATAACCATTGTTAAGTATGAAGTTTCAGGCTTCACAGTTTGTGTCTAATGATGTCATCTATTAAAGCTTAGACCGCGTCGTCGTAGGATTGATTGATGCTGACGTTTCGCTAGCCGTTGCAAGTAGCATTATCAACGGGTACTATTGTTAAGTATTTTAGCGTTGCTTAGTACAACTCAAAGATTTAATTTAATTTTACTGCTAAAGAAAACAGTTTTACACGAAAGGATTTCAGTCATGGAATCATAGTTTTGTGAAAATCATTAGAATCTGCATTTCTGCTACTTTTTCATATTTTTTTTACATCTTATTATGCTTTTATTTAGTTCGACTTATTTGTTAAATATTTTAGGAAAGAAGATTGACTTTAGTTTACCGCGAACATAGTCCTTTCTGCGTTTTACACTAATACACACCATCACTAGAAATATTTTATAATTAAGAACGTATGCATATTAGACTGAAGATTGTGCTTAATGAACCGTAGATTTTAATAAAGTACTTTCATTGAGAAATGGTTTAACAACCCGAAAATTTAGCAACCACATATATAAATCTCAGTTTGCCCAAAGGCTAGTTCAACACCTTATTAAAATATTTTTCTACTTAAGCGTTTTAGAACTGAAGTGTATAGTAGTTTCCTGCAGCGGAAGCTATTCTGCATTTGTACCCATTGTTTGCATTATCCTCTTGCTGTAATTAAAAAAATTAAGCAAATTTTAATTGAAGGTTATAGGAAGACTAGCGAAATTATAGGAAAAAATAACTAACATTATTTTTTAGTTACAGAAGTTGAGTATATAACAATCTAAATAATGGCACTAAGAACAAACATTTGCAATAATAAATATGTTAAATGAAACTAAACACGTTTATAGGTAAGATTACTTTTAAATTTGCTTTTATATATTGTCTAAAGAAATGAAATTTTTAATAGAATATGGTTTCAGAAATAGAATCTTAACATATGTGGATGCAGTATTTCGCCCTCTATAAAAAACCAACGAACACTTTAACTCTATAAGAATTAAGGGAGCAATTATAAAAAGTTAAATATTAACCATTGAAATACCTATCAATTCTACACCCTATAAACATTACTACTTAAATAATTAAAATCCATTTTAAAGTTATTGCAAAGTCGGGCTTCATTTCTTTATAGATTAACACTGTCTGTTCGTTAGGATATAGTGGAGCCATTTGACAACTACACTCCTACGGTTTATACCGTACATGTCTTTAAATCGTACGACTATCCATACTTACGCTGTTAAATATAAAAGAAAAACCTTTGTCGCTTTATGATGGTACCTTTGGGTGCAAGATCAATACTAGATTTTGGTGGCAAAATCCAAAGGTGGGCTAATATAATAATTGAAGTATGTTGGAAGACGGTTGTGGTCTTGACTTCATAGTTGAAGATCTGGGGTTCAATTCCGAGTACAAGAACATCAGAGTTCTAGGGGCCGTTCTCCCTGACAAGACAATGGCAAACCTGCCTAGTAAATCTTCTCTGAAGTAGAAGTGATTACACTTCCCGTGGTTCGGAGCCCACTTTAATGGGTAGGTCCTCTATGTAAGAGACAAAATTTTCGAAAAAGAGAGTACAAGTTGGGACTACTGAAGCATGTTGAGTAAATCTAATATAGTTAAGTTTATGGTATTTTGAACTGTAATTTACTTCTGTGTAGTTCGATATAAACAAAAAGTATGATATTATACATTACATTACAATAATTGTCTTGGTAATATTCTACGTTCATCACAATATGAACTTTAAAAATTTCTTAAAATATGGGATTGTAGCACTTAGAAGACACCAAAAGAGACTAATATTTTCAGCGTTTGGTAAATTGTTACGTGAAAAATTCTTTCCAAGAACTTCACCAAACAAGATATTACGTTTTTTACATATTTCAACAGAAACATTTTTAAATACACTGCGGTATAATACACTACTTTCACTGGGAAGCCTTCTATTAATTTTACTGTTTTGAAAGCTTTTATTTTGGTTTTGCTAACTTCGGCTGTCAATGTAAACAACAAAAAAGCAGTTTCCATATAAAGTTATTTTCGAACCTTTCTCTTATTAGTTCATTCAATTTAAAGTGACTACGGTCTAGCGACTTCAATCTTACGAAGTTTTTTTGTTCAGAAATGGAAATTTAAGAAACATTTTATTTAGAAACGTATTTTGGGTATATTTTGGATAGGCTTTCGTTACAGTATAAATCTGGATGACATACTTGATTGTAAGTCACATATAACGTGATAAATCTGATAACAAAATTAAAGGCAAATGTTATGGCTTGAAATACGAAAATGTTACTATAACTATTTGTCCTAAGGGGCTTTTCCTAAATGTAAGATAAATAAAAATGTGTGGTACACATTCAGTAACCCATAAAAGATGATGAACAACTTCTTGATTTATAACAAGAAGATCCGTCTTTAAACGTGCGAAGAATTCCATTACGTACTAGAATATGTAGAAACCAGGTTTGGAGAATAATAAGAAGTGCTCGCTTACATCCATACCATCATCCAAGAGTTCAAGCTCTAGGTAATAATTTTGAAGTTTGTTTAAGGTTTTGTAATTGGGTAGAAAATAATCCAAAACCTACCGCATATTTTATGGACCGATGAAGCTTCTTTCACACGAGATGGTATCAATAATTATCATAATTGTCATGAATGGGCTGCAGAAAATCCTCATTTAAGAAGACGCTCGCTTTTTGAACATATATTTGGTGTTAATATGAGAGCTGGTATTCTTAATGATCGTCTGATTGGACCATTTGCACTGCAAATTACGAATATTTTCTAGAAAACCCTTTACCCCTGTTAATGGAAGATGTGCTATTAAATATTAGACATGCAATGTGGTATCAATATCATGGGGCACCAGCACATCAATGTCTTGGTGTTCGAGCTTTGTTTAACGCACATTTTCCGGGAAGATGGATTGGAGTAGGAGGACCCGTAGTATGGCCACCGCGTTCGCCGAACCTGACTCCATTAGATTTTTATCTTTGGGGTCACATGAAACAGATTGTTTATGCAATTGAAGTGCACACGGTGGAAGAATTACGCCAAAGAATACAGCAGGCTGCCGATATTATTAGGAATAATCCAGCAATAATATTAAGAACGCAGTGATCTCTTCTGCGACGTGCGGCTATGTGTATCGAGCCCAATGGAAATAATTTAGAACATTTTTTGTAAATAAAATAATAAAAATGTATTAAAAAAAGATTTACGTCAAGTTTGCCTTTCACTTATTTAACAAATTTTATTAATCGCCCTGTACACCCAGACCGGTCGCTACGAGCTATTTTCTTTGATTGTTACACTAACTAAATATTAAAAAACTGCTTCTTATAACATATTCGGATGTTAAGCATTTCCGGTAATAAATTGTACTAAATATAAACCAACAGATATTTCTTATTTCTCTGTAGAGTGCACTTCATTAGTTTTAAATTGTTTTGTGCGCGAATTGTGTTTCGCTGATTATTTCTTGAAAGACACTCGAAACTATGGTAGGGGAAATTATGCCGTTTTATTAATTTTTCTACATAAACTTCAAAGTTCTAAGACAGTTAAGATAGAAAACTATGCAACTGTGAGGTTGAAGTCGAGTTGATGATTAATTTGGAGGTTAAGATAGTGTTTAAAAACGACATCTTCAAGTTAGAAGCACTAAACTGAATTCCAAAAATTAAATTTCCAACCTGTAGTCGAAATTTGATAGTTTTATTAAACGTTTGAGCTTAAAATGGAAATTTTGACCGTAAAATCGTTTTTAAAGGAGAATGTTGATCTGAAAATGTGAGATTATTAACGACACCTTAAAATTAGGAGAAATTAAATTTCAAAAATTAAATTTCGAGCATGTAGTCGAAATTTGAAAATTATAATATAGGCCCGTGAATAAAACCGAAGTTTTCAGCTTGAAATCATGTTTACAGGAGAATTTTAATATGACATTTGAGATTAAAAACCACACTTTGAAATTAGAGGCACTATTTAAAATATGAAATTTCCAACCTGTAGTCAGAAGTTTACATACATATTAAAAATTCGCGAGTAAAATTGAAATTTTGATATTAACATCGTTTGTAAAAGAGTTTTTTTTTTGTGAAAGTTTAAAATTAATAATGCACCTTGAAATTAGAAGCACTTCACTGAATGTTAAAAATGAAAGTTCGAGCCTGTAATCGAAATTTGAGATTGATAATGATTTACAAAACGTTCAAATTAAAATGTTTAGCTTAAAATCTAAATTTTGAGCTTAAAATCCAAATATCAGAATTGAAATTCCGTGTTTAAAGACGAACTTTAACCTGAAACTATGAGATTATAACTCATCTTAAAATGAGAAGTAATAAATTAAATTTCAGAAATGACATTTCGAGCCTATAACTCAAAATTCTATTTATGCCTATAATCATGTTAGAAAGACAATTGTAATGCAAAATTTTTGAGTTTAATAACGACCCCTTGACATTAGAAGCACTGAATTGAATTTCAAAAATTAAACTTTGAGCCTGTAGTCGAAATGTGATTGATATTGATTTACAAAACGTTTAAGCTTCAAATTAAAATGTTCAGTTTAAAATCTTAATTTTGGGCTTAATATTGAAATATCAAAATTGAAACTTCGTGTTTAAAAGTGAACTTTAACCTGAAACATTGAGAATAATAACTCACCTTAGAATGAAAAGCAATAAATTGAATTTCATAAGTAACATTTAAAGCCTATAATCCAAAATTCTATTTATGCTTAATATCGTGCTAGAAGGACAATTTTAATGTGGAATTTTTCAGATTAATAACGACCCCTCGAAATTGCAAGCACTAAATTGAGTTTCAAAAATGAAGCATTAAGCCTGTAGTCGAAATTTGAAATCTATATTGACTTACAAGGCGTTTAAGCTTCAAATTAAAATTTTTAACTTAAAATCTTAATTTCAGGTTTAAAATTGAAATATCGAAATTGAAACTTCGTGCATAAAGGCTAATTTGAACCTGGAACATTGAAATTAATAACTCACCTTAAAATAAGAAGCATTAAATGGAATTTCACAAATGAAATTTTGAGCCTATAATCCAAAATTCTATTTATGCTTAATATCGTGTTACAATGACACTTTTAATGTGGAATTTTTGAGATTAATATCGACCCCTTGAAATTGGAAGCACTAAATTTAGTTTCAAAAATGAAGCATCAAGCCTTTAGTCGAAATTTGAGATTGATATTGATTTACAAAACGTTGGCGTTTCAAATTGAAGTTTTGAACTTAAAATCTAAATTTTGTGTTTAAAATCCAAATACAAAAATTGAAACTTGGTGTTTGAAGGCCAACTTTAACGAGAAACATTGAGATTACTAACTCACCTTAGAATGAGAACCAATGAATTGAATTTCATACATGAACTTTCGGATCTATAGTCCAAAATTCTATTTATGCCTAAAATCGTGTCAGAAGGAGAATTGTAATGTGAAATTTTTGAGGATAATAGCGACCCCTTAAAATTAGAAGCACTGAATTGAAATTCAAAAATGATACTTCATGCCTTGATTTGAATTTACAAACCTTTCGCATGTCAAATTGAAATTTTGAGCTTAAAATACAAATATCAAAATTGAAACTTTGTGTTGAAAGGCGAACGTTAACGTGAAACTTTGAGATTAATAACTCACCTGAAAATGACAAGGACTAAATTGAATTTCAAAAATGAAATTTCTGGCCTCTATTTATCCTTAAAATCCATATTTTGAGCTAAAAATCGTGAAAGAAGCTGAAATTAATGTGAAATTTTGCGATTCATAACGACACCTTCGAATTAAGAACAATAAATTGAATTGAAAATATGAAATTTAAAGCCTGTAGTCGAAACTTGAGAATTACATTAACCGTTTTTTTTCATAAACGATATTTTCATCTTAAAATCGTGTTTAAAGGAGCATTTTAATGCAAAATTAGATTAGTGACGACACCTTGAAGCAGCACTAAATCGAGATTTATATCGAACTTTTGCGCTTAAATTCGAAATGCTGAGCTTAAAATCGAAATTTAAAGCTTAAAATCGAAATATCAAAATCGAAATTTCGTGTTTAAAGGAGACCCTTAAAAATTGAATTTCGCTTTTGAGGTTGAAGAAAATAATAGAAACTTATCTTCTCAGTTAAAATGTTAAGCTTTGTGCGGAAATATCCAATTTAAATTCAAAATATGCATATTATGTCAAGATATTGACAATAAGTGTAGAAATTCGAAACCTTAGCACTCCAATACAAGTACGAATAAATAAAATAGCTTGACACAAACGAATCGTATTTCTTTGAAAATAGGATACAAAGAAAAGCGCAAATTGAAATACTCAACCCAGAAAAATTCCAGAGACAAGCTCCTTATTTAAATTATAATCTTTAAGAGATATTTTTAGATAAAGTTTGCATGTATGCAGATATTTTCCAAGTCATACAAGCTAAATAAGCTATAAATTACATTAAATAAAAACAATAATTTGTTCCAAGCGACTTTTTGACTATGTGACGTAAATATGTAAATAGTATTTATTAAAATATAAGAAATGCGGTTTTAAAATACTGTATTTTCTATTTTCGGCAATACTTTGCACAGAAACTGTATAATATTATACAAAGTGTTAGCCTATTCCTAAGACACACTTTCTTTGTAATATTAATATTTAGCTTAGTCTAGCAGTGTTTAATCTGAATTCTACAATGCGCTATTTTCTACAGGGAGTACAATATTGGCTAAAATTTTAAATTCAATCAGGCATGTGCAGTTTTGGTGGCAATTTCAATGCAACTGGTTGAAGATAGAAATAGAACTGTGCCATTCCATATACCACAATGTTACACATTTGAGTGATTTAGTATATGTTGAATTTATCTGATGTGTTAACATCAACAGGAGAAGATGCTGATGATCATATTTGAAATTTCAATTAATTTCACTTCTAAGAAATTCAAAAACATGGCGGTGATGGAAGCATCAACAGGTAGAGAACACAAGGGCTTATTCTTGTCTGCAATTTCTTATTTTACTTACAATTCAGTAAAGAAATTTCCATAGATTGTAATTTAAAATGTAAGATTGATAAACAGTAGTAATAATTAGCACGCAATTTTAAACTTAAATTAGCTAAAAATAGAAATTCAACTTACAAATTCCATAAATTTTAATTAATTAATATCTTCAGTATGTATTATTTATTTTTACAAAGTTTTATCCTGTTAATCTCTGATTTTATGATCGTTATATCTATAGCTTCAATTAGTTAATTTGAGTAAGCAGAATTTAATTAATTTAGTTGTAAAGTATATAAAGTTTTCTTTAGAATTACAGACGCTTCTAATTATTTGATTCTCAATATGTTCAAACATTTTAGTCATGTTTTCTGTGTCAGGTGTCAGCTTGATCTCTCTCAAAATTGATAAACTTTAATGTTAGTTAACAAGAAACACGAAATGTTATGTTTACACTAACGTCAGATCGTATTTAAGCTCCAATGTGACAATTAGAGTTAGCAGGGAACACCAACATGCTAAGTTTGCTTACATAAAATTCAAATTTATTAAATACCTACGTCTGTTATGACTCAATTGACTCCAAATTGCTCTTTTGTAGGTGTCAGTCGGTTATTTTCGAATAAATTATTCTAAACATTTAAAAACACATAATATTCATAAATCTTAAAGTACATAAAAATTCAATTTAACCATCTGGTTTTCGGAAACATACTGAAGTTTGAGGTCGAAGTTATTTGTTTTCAATGGAAATATGTTGTAATATTTAATTAATTTTTCGATTATTTTATTAATTGGTAAAATAGCTGCTCTAGAATGATTATAAAATTTAACCGAAAATAACTGCTTCAAAATTAATAAAAATTAGTCATCTATCCACAACACCAACTACTCTCCTTTAAGATATCCCAAACGAGAAGGAAACGTAGGTTTACTCTAGCAATAAATATAATCTCCTCCATTCTTTGAATTTGAACAATGCAAACCATACGACAAAATGAATCACAGTCCTGGAATTTCGCACATTACTTTAGTAATTTAATTTTAAGCAGAAGTTAAATATATAAAATCAGTCATTTATGACGTAACTTTTGCATATACATATAACAAATTTGCTAAGACAGTAGCACTCACAGTACGTTTCAATAATTATTGTTCACATTAAAAGTTTCCAATAAAGCTCAATGTTCCCATTTTAAGTACAAATTTTTAATATACATCGTAAATTTCGGGCTCAAAGTTTTATTTTTGAAAATCAATTTTGTGCTTCTAATTTCAACGTTAATATCAAAATTGCACAATAAAATTTTTCTTTAATCATAATTTTAACATCAAAATTTTTATTTTAAGCATATGAGTTTCAAATTTCAACTCCATGCTCGGAATTTCGTTTCTGAAATTTAATTTAGTGTTTCTAATTTCATGGTCACAAATTTTCACATTAAAATTTTAAACTCAAAATGTTGATTTTAAGCACAAATCTTTAAATTTCATTTTAAAATTAAATTTAGTGTTTCACGGTACCGTTATTAATCCCAAAACTTCAAAATAATATACTCAACTCAAACTTTCCATTTTTAAAGAAAAACGTTTAATATATACCTCAAATATCGACTACCACCTCAATATTTCTTTCTTGAAATTCAATTTTGTGCTTCTAATTTCAAGATGTTGTTATTAAACTCAAACGTTCACATTAAAATTGTCTTTTAAAGCTCAATGTTTCGATTTGAAGCACAAATGTTTCACATAAATATCAAATTCTGGTTTGAAATTTCATTTTTAAAATTTAATGTTCTGCTTCTAATGTCAAGGTGCCGTGGCTGCCACAAAAAAAAACACGATTTTAATCCCAAAAGTTCGATTTTAAGCACACATGTATAACATAAGTTTCAAATTTCGACTCCACGCTCGAAATTTCATTTTTGAAATTTAATTTAGTATTTCTAATTTCATGGTGTCATGTTCAGTCTCAAATTTTCACATTGGAATTCTCCTTTAAACCCGATTTTAAGCTTAAAATTTGGATTCTTTAGTTCAAACGTTTAACATAAACCTCAGATTTGGATTACCTGCTCGAAATTTTATCATTGAAGTTCAACTTTGGGCTCCTAATTTCAATTAACCTCAGAATGTCACATTAAAATTCTCCTTTAAATTTTTGAAAATTAATTCAGTGATTCTAATTTCCTGGTGTCTCATGGTGTTTAGTCTCAAATTTGTATACTGAAATTATCCTTTAAACCTGAGTGAAGCACTAACGTATAATATAAATCTCACATTTCGACTCCCTGCAATATTTTATTTTGAATTTCAATTTTATACTTCTAATTTTAAGGTGTCTTTATTAGTCACATAATATCGCATCAAAATTCTCCTTTTAAGACGATTTTAAGCTCAAACTCTCCATTTTAAGCAAAAACGTTTAATACAAACCTCAAATTTCGACAACCTTCTCAAAATTTCATTTTCTTAGTTCAATTTAGTGCTTCTTATTTCAAGGTGCCTTTATAATCTCACAATATCGCATTATAGTTCTCATTTTAAGAATATTTTGAGCTCAAGCTTCACATTTGAAGCACAAACGTTTAATATAAACCTCAAATTGCGACTACACGCTCGAAAGTTCATTTTTGAAATTCAATTTTGTGCTGGTACTTTTAAGGTGTCTTTATCAATCTTACAATATCGCATTGAAATTCTCCTTATAAAACGATTTTAAACTCAAACTTTCCAATTTAAGCAAAAACGTTTAATATAAACCTCAAATTTCGACTACATCCTCGAAATTTCATTTTGAAATTCAATTCTGCGCTTCAAATTTTAAGGAGTTTTTATTACTCTCACAATATCGCATTAAAATTCTCCTTTTAAGACGATTTTAAGGTCAAACTTTCCATTTTAAGCACAAACGTTTATTATAAACCTCAAATTGCGACTACACGCTCGAAATTTAATTTTTGAAATTCAATTTTATGCTGGTACTTTTAAGGTGTTTTTATCAATCTTACAATATCGCATTGAAATTCTCCTTTTAAAGCGATTTTAAACTCAAACTTTCCAATTTAAGCACAAACGTTTAATATAAACCTCAAATTTCGACTAGATCCTCGAAATTCCATTTTGAAATTCAATCCTGTGCTTCAAGTTTTAAGGAGTCTTTATTAGTCTCACAATATCGCATTAAAATTCGCCTTTCTAAGACGATTTTAAACTCAAACTTTCCATTTTAAGCACAAACGTTTAATATAAACCTCAAATTTCGACTACCTGCTCAAAATTTCAGGTATATATTAATCGTTTCTGCTTAAAATGGAGAGCTTCAACTTGAAATCGTCTTAAACTGAGAACTTTAATGCGTTATTGTGAGATTAATAAAGACACCTTAAAATTAGAAGCACACAATTTAATTTCCTACTTGAAATTTAGAGCAGGTAATCAAAATTTGAAGTTTATATTAAAGGTTTGAGCTTAAAATGGAAAGTTTCACCTTAAAATCGTCCTAAATGGAAAATTTTAAAGCTATATTGTGAGATTAACAAACACACCTTAAAATGAGATGCATAACATTGAATTTTCAACATGAAATTTTGAGTTGGTGGTCGATATTTGAAGTTTACATTTAACGTTTCTGTTTAAAATGGAAAGTTTGAGTATCAAGCGTTTGATATTAACCTCAAATTTCGACAACCTGCTCAAAATTTCATTTTCGTTGTTCAATTTAGTGCTTCTTATTGCAAAGTGTCGTTATTAATCTAACAATGTCACATTAAAATGTTCGTTTAACCCCGATTTTAAGCTAAAAATGTCAGTTGTATATTCTCCAATCTTTGCAGTCTTAAAAGTTTGAATTTTATTTTTATTGGTATATTTTCGAGCTTTCTTCAAGAAATTATCAGTAAAAACCTTATTAGAACACAAAACAATTTAAAAATAATAAGAGTGCCCTGCAACCCACCACACACAATTTCCCAATTCGGCTTGCAACAGTGGGATCTTAATGCTAAAAACCTTCTCGGGAATTTCTGTCGTTCGGATTCGACGTTAAACTGTAGGTCCCCCATGTTTCTACCTTAGCGCTGAGGAGAAACACGCGGCAGAGAAGAGGCCGATGCCCAGCAGTGGGACGGAAAGGCTGTTGATGATTGATGAAGAGTGCCCTGTACAGAGTAATAACAAATAATCTTTTCAATATATTTAATTTAATAATCAAGTGTTGTTTATTAACGGAAATGCTTCCGAATATATTTATAAGAGACATTTTCTAATGTTTAGTTACTCTAAAAAGCACGGAAAATAATAAGCAACGATCTATCTACGATGCACAGGACGATACATAATATTGCATAAAGAATTGAAAATCAAACTTAACGGCCATAAAATGAGAAATACAGTTGCAAAATACAGAAGTTGGTTATAAAAGATCAGTTAATTGTAATTATTGCAATGATGGTGGAAGATCATTTTATACAGCAAAACGACATGGAATGTTAAATTTTTAATATTAGCTACTGTATACAATAGAAGTGCATTATAACCATCCTGTTAGGACTAATATTTTTGGTTCGTTATAACTGACGGTTGATATAAACAAAAATGTACACATTTAATCAAAATGAAAGAGTTACTAATGTACATATATAACGTACATCACAAAGTTATTTTCAAAGCTGTATGAGTAGCTTTATTTTGCCTGATTACATCATCTACAAGTTTATATTTTATACCAATTGAAATTAGAAGTATTCTATGTTTGTCGTGACAATAAATTTTGTAAAAAAAGCAGGATAGAAAAATTGGGAAATGTATAGTTAAAATGAAGTGTTTGTTGTAACAGTATTCTTTGTAAACCCTATTATTTTTGCATACAATATAATCGGTTATATCGATTCGCGAGGGACCTGTAAAATGAGTTCGCTATATTCAAACTTCGTAATAAACGATGCAAGGAAAAGATTCCACTGAATATATATTTATTTACATGGCTTATCAGTACATAATACAAGTTCGTTATAAGCACGTTCACAAAAGCAACATCAATTGTAGTTACATTTTGTGTTTGTTGCCAGTATAATAGAATCTTCGCTGTAGTACATATTTGCTGTAACCGATTTCAAGTATATCTGTGTGAATTAACTGTATAACTGCTAGTGAAACTGTTAATTAATTATTTTAGGCAAATTTTTGACAACGTGCAATAGTTACAATGAAAATCTTTTTTTTATGTTTAAACTTGCAGGTATTTTGAGATTTTAAAAGCTGGCGTTGTTTATCGAAGCAGGTGCAAAATTAGGCAGTTGAAAAATTTCACTAGAATGTTGACAGATTTAAAAAAAGCTTATCTATCATTTCAAAAGGACTTTAGTAGGGTTAAAAAACTAGCGAAAATTCACATTTTTATGTGTTGTTTAGTTTAGAAGAATAACTTAAAAAATAGCAGAGATATATCTAGAAAATTAAAATTCGCTTCTGGAATTATTTTAATCCTTCCTATATTTTAATTTTTAATTAGAAAATTCCAGCTCTGAAAAATTTATTGGTGTTAGGGAATGTTCAGCAGGAAAAGCCAAGTTAAAGTGGAATCTATTTAGCATTCCTCGCAAGATCTGAAAGCACGCAGTATTAAATTAGAAAAAAATACTTGATGCAAATTAGTCTTAAATTTATTTTAAGAACAGTATACGCGTTTATTGTACCATTTGGCGGGGTTTTAGCGGGTGCCAATATTAGTTGGGCCCCTCAAAATTGACCACATAGGACGCCCGTCGAATATCCCGCACTCGAACACATACACTGCTATTTATAACCTACCCCTACACTTAGTCGTAACTATGCTCAGATTATTTTAATTTTAGTTACCGCTTCTAAATTTGATTTTTCTGTACAACACACTTTAATTATACTCGTGACGTAACTTATACCAAGGCCCACTTGGTACGCTTATATCAAACGATTTAATTTAGAACGCAAAAATTCCAAGGCTTCTATACAAATAAATACGCCGTGTCCCCTCGCCTGATTGTGCTTGCTAGAGTTATTTTTTTAAAACGCCTCGTTTATAAAGTGAACGTGAAAGTTTTGTTACACATGTGTAAGTATGTAAGGTTCAATGGCGACTTAGTGGTGGAACTCCAACGCTCAATAGCCCACAGTTTACGTTTAGAGGTTGGAGGGCGGTCTAGCTCATGATAAATCACTTTTCTCTCTGAAATAGATAAAATCTACTCCAGTATTACAGAAAGAGACGATATTTTTAAACTTAAAAAATAACAGTACAAATGTGTGGAAACAACGGCCATTAACATGTTGTAACATCAAGAACAGCTGAGTCTTCAGTGATATCCAGATCATCTGATCTTAGGACGAAAGTTTCTATTTATTTATTATTGTGTTCCTATACTTTAACTTTATATTATCATTTGTTTTTGAGATACAAGGCTAACTTGATTTTTTTTAGGTAGCACTAGGGGTCAATTTCGCCATTTTTGAAACCATCATTTTTTCTGAATTCAGTAATGTAATACCTGCGTATTTTATCTTTTAAATAAACTTCAAAATAATGTTGCATACTTTATTAAAAAAATTAAATCTGGGTTTTTGAAAATACAATCAAACAAACTTACAATTTTAGATAAAACGGAAAGAAATTACAACAGGTGTTCAAAGTGCTCTCCGTTCACTTCTTGGCAACAATGAACACGTTGAACGAAGTTTTGCAACGAATCAATCAATGTATTTGGTGAAATACTGGCAATTTCGTTCCTTATTCTTTCATGCAACTCTTCCAAATGCAATGGTCTGTTAACATAAACCCGATTTTTCACATGACCCCACAAAAAAAGTCGCTACTATTCAGTGAAATGCATGAACACACTTTCCGAGTATTTTCCTATCAACTCCGGTGTCCCGCAAGGCAGTGTATTGGGGCCGATCCTCTACCTCCTATTTACGTCTGACATACCAGAGACAGACAACACCCTAATCGCCACCTTCGCTGACGACACTGCCATTTTATCTGTTCAGGAAGATCAAAATTTAGACAGCGAACGCCACCAAGAACACTGAAACCTTGTCAACGAATGGTTAAATCGATGGCGAATAAACATCAATAAAACCAAATCTACGCAAATTACTTTCACCACCAAATTCACCATATGTCCACCAGTCTATATCGATGGTGCTCCCATTCCTGTGAAGAATGAAGTGAAATACTTGGGACTTCACCTAGACCAGAAACTAACGTTGAAGAAACACATACAAGCAAGAATACAGCAATTAAACATGAAATTTAAGCAAATGTATTGGCTGCTCGGTAGAAAATCATCATTGTCAACTGACAATAAACTGTTGCTGTACAAAATCATACTAAAACCAATATGGCCTTCAGCTGTGGGGATGTGCCAAGAAATCCAATATCAGTATTATCCAGAGGTTTCAATCCAATATAATACGCTCAATAATCAACGCACCCTGGTACGTTACTAATCAGACCATCGATGAAAACCTGGGAGTACCTTTCGTGCAAGACGAGATCCACAGATTTGCTGCCAACTATCACGCAAAAACTCACGGACACCCTAATGAGCTAGTGAGGCACCTTTCAAACGCAGAAATTCCAAGGAGACTACAGAGAATATGGCCAACCGATTTATGATTGCAATAAAACATACTCTCCACAATTAAAATACATATCATAGTACACTAGCCTGTAATATATTATATAGGAGTAACGTCAGTGGATGCCGGCCTCGGTGGTCTAGTGGTTAGCGCGTTTGCCTTTAGATCCGAGGGACGCGGGTTTAAACCTGGCTGAGGTCGGCGAGATTTTTCTAGCGAGGAAAAATCTGAAAATGCGCCTTCTGTCGGATAAGAAGTAAAGCCGTAGGTCCCGTGCCACTGCGATGTGTGACACGTTAAAAATCACTACTGAGGTTGGAATTACCCCAGATAGGCAAAATTCTTAGTTAGAGTGTACAATGGGCCAAATGTGGCCTAAGTGCATAGAGATGCTTGGAAAACCGCGTCCTAGATCTCGCTCTTTCGAAGCAAGCAAGCAAGCAACGTCAGTGGATGATTATCTCCTTCAATGTTTTGTACCCTAACAACTCATTTGCTTAATACTCATCCAGAGTAGATGTAAAATTCAAGTGATGTCAATAAAGCTAACAAGCAGCAAGGCTAACTTGATTTTTTTTAGGTAGCACTAGGGGTCAATTTCACCATTTTTCAAACCATCATTTTGTTCTGAATTCAGTAATTTAGTACATGCGTATTTTATCTTTTAAATAAACTTCAAAAAAACGTTGCACACTTTATTAAAAAAATTAAATCTGGGTTTTTGAAAATACAATAAAACAAACTTACAATTTTAGATAAAACGGAAAGAAATTACAATAGGTGTTCAAAGTGCTCTCCGTTCACTTCTTGGCAATAATGAACACGTTGAACGAAGTTTTGTAACGAATCAATCAATGCATTTGGTGAAATACTGGCAATTTCGTTCCTTATTCGTTCATGCAACTCTTCCAAATGCATTGGTCTGTTAACATAAACCCGATTTTTGACATGACCCCACAAATAAAGTCGAGCGGAGTTAAATCTGATGACCTGGCTGACCATTCGATTGTTCCTCTCCGTCCTATCCACCTACCAAGAAATGTCTCATTTAAATACTGCCGTACTTGAAGTCCAAAATGGGGTGGTGCTCCGTCTTGATGGAACCATATGATGTCAGCTGGCCGATTCGGATTTTCGTAGTTCGGGAATATTTGTCTTTGTCGGGGTATAACTTGTTGTTACAAAAGTTGCAGATATCGCTCAGAAGCTAAATTGCCATTAAGGAAAAAGGGACCTACAACATTCCGACCAATGATGCCACACCAAACATTAATTTTTGTGGGCGCTGGGTATGAACCTCCTCCATCTAACGCGGGTTACTGTCTGACCAAAATCTACAGTTATGGCGGTTAACATGCCCATTTAAACAAAAAATAGATTCATCAGAAAACAGCACGTTGTTAATGAAGTTGCCGTCCTGTGTTATCCTGTGCATCATCATTTTACAAAATTCAATCCTGCGGTCAAAATCATCCTGCAGCAAGTGAATTTTGTAGAGATGGTACTTTTCCCGTTTCAATATTTTTTGAATTGATCCTCTACTCATATTATGGTTCAAATCCAACTGTTGTACAGAAGTTTTTGGATTTTCTATAACGTCTAACATAACATTCAAAGAGTTGTCGTCTTTTTTTAACATTGTTTAACCGTCAAGATTTTGGTCGATTATTAACACCCCCAGTTTCATTAAACCTCTGCAATGTCTTTGAAACCGTTGATTTGGAGATCGGCCCTCACTCAGGATGAATTTCATTGAAAAGAGCTACTATTTCAGCGCAGCTTCTTTTCCTGTCACCATATCCAATCATCATTAAAATTTGGCTCTTCTCGTTTTCACTTAAATGGACCATTTTAAACAATAATTATTACACAGAGACTACAAAGAGCTAATAATGACAGCCTACTGACAACATTATCAAAGGTAACTAAGACCTGGTTTTGTTGAGTGTATTACTTTTTTTGAACTTTACTTAAAGATAGAATGCGCAAGTACTACATTACTGAATTCAGATAAAAATGGTGGTTTCAAAAATGGTGAAATTGACCCCAAGTGCTACCTAAAAAAATCAAGTTAGCCTTGGATCTCAAAAACAAATGATAATATAAAGTTGTAAAAATTACAGATAGTAGAACTTAACTGCTTACAGTCTTGTGAAAAAACTAAAGAATTCCGATAAACCGTTTCCAAGATATTTGACCGTTTCCATACATCTTAGCGACCCTGTATAAAGGTGTGTTCAAAGAAAAACAAACAAGTAAATAAAATTAGAAAAATTGGACTTATTTCAAAAATTTTAAGTGAAAAGAACTATCCATAGTAGATGTCTCAAAAATCTACAAATCGTTACTACTAGTGACTCAAACAAATGTATTATGCCGTACACTATACTCATTGTCTTTTACATTGACTCCAAGTCGCTTTCCAGCGTTCAAGTAGGCAGGCTTAAGCCTCCTTGGGGACGGAGAAAGCAATATAATGATTCGTCGATGTAAAAAAAAACAGGTCGCTAACCCGGACTTGATTGGACCGGACCCCGTCCGGATCACCGAAATTTCGGATTAAATGGAATCAGCTTTAAAATGTCTGTAAGACAAGTTTTAGATGAGTAAATCTATTAAAATCGACGTTTTTATAATAACAATTACTTTTTCAGTCTCAATACTACGTAAGCCTACTTTTTTAACCTACAAATTGATTTAGGATAAAAAACAAAACATTTTATTGATTGAAATTCAAAGTTTATTGATTGTACGGTACTAAAGAAAACTACAGTATATATTAATTAAGGCGACTGTATAGTAGCCCTAGTTAGTTTACAAGTTGTGAAAACGGAACATAAATACAGTTTTGAGGTCCGCCCGGATTAACCGGATGTCCGGACTAGAGGGGTCCGGATTAGCGAGATTCTACTGTATTTGATTTATGTGAGTATAGGATCCTTCTGAAAACAAACTGTATCGCAAGCAATAACAATATTAAAGCAAAGCTTTAAGCAAACATGTTCTCATAAATTTAATGCCATCTCAAATCTATTCGTTCTCCTTCTTCACGTTTGAAAGATAGTTGCATTGGAAATAGTCTTTGACGAATAGACGACGAGGAAAGCAATGCAATTAAGGGATTCTAGGACAAATAGCTTTGGAGAAGTTTTCATACAGTACTCAAATGACTATGAAAGGGTTTATTACTTCGTTCAATTTTCAAATTGGGAAGAAGCTTTTTTGTGGTATGGAGCATATATATTGTAGAAGCTCTTCTTCTTCTGTGTATAGGGCAATAGTCTGTTAATTACATACAATGGAGTAGGTTCTATGAGCCCTTTTTGCACATATGCCGGGCGCGAGGCTAACCTAACCCGTCGAACAAAGAAGAGAAGTTCCACTACATAGTTTACGATTGTCAAAGATGTTCGTATGAACATAGAAGCCGGTCGTAGCAAGCAATTAGTAAAGAAGCGCCAACCAAGCGATTAAGGAAGTAGTGTTTTCAATTGTATTTCGCCTTAATGCTTCTTCATTGTATAATTTTGAAACATATGGGGGATCTTTGAAGACAGCGGATATCGAAGAATCTTCTAAAGCATTGATTTTATACCAAAATCCTATATAAGAAGAAGAGATGTAATAAAAGATCTTTAAAATAGGCTTCCTCTTAAATCTCTATATCATTCATCATCACCATTATCATCATCATCTGACATGGGGCTGACTCGAGGATCAATCCCCGATATATAATCTATTTTATTTTATTGACTACAAATACTACCGACGACTACAAAAGACTACAAAAGACTATTTAAGCTTTCAAACACTTATCTGTTACTGCGTTTCCTGCTTTCCCCTCCGTCCTGTTGGTTTCTTTGTCGGTCGCGTATCTTTCACCTTTCATCGATCGTCAGGTAGAGCTGGTAAAGTTCCTCCTTCCTAGAAGAATAATGAGCAAAGAAATTGTCGAAAGCAGTGGATTAATAAGGAACATAGAACAAATAGCTCTAGAACAAGATATTAAAATACTAACAGAAGATCGCTTAAAAACGACATATTTACGTATCTCAGATTTGGAGAAAAATCCTTATGAGTGATACCCCAAGAAAAATATTGAAGAAGCTATTGAAAGTTATGCTTCGCTTTATTCCTTCTTATATTTGAAAGACAGCTTCTTCGTGAATAGGCTTTGAAGAGACCAAATATCTAAGTAGATTTTACAACAGTGAATATATACAGAAATGCAGGGCAAATAGCTTTCAGAAGAAATATCTCAACAAATATAACTGGTTTGTACTTTTTCTCAAAGCTCTGAATTCTGCAAATTTAGAAAATGTTTCTTAATGAACAACCTTTGAGGTAGTTGCTGAAAATATTTATTTATGTAAAAAAATCATGAGAGAAGTAGCCTAAGAAGAGGAAAAGGAAACAATTTGACTAACGTTATTTCAGGAACAGTCTTTGAATATCAAACGTCGAAGAAATTGTAGGAAGTTGTGAATTTGGAATTTTAGAATATGTATGTTTGGAGGTCGCCGTAATGGTACAAGGGCTCAGTGAAAGAAGAAGAAGTATGTTTGGAGGAAGGTATTATGATACCTACTTATGAGAATGGCGTTTAAAAACTGCATTTCGCTGTTTCGATCTTCAGACTTGGAATAATAAGGAATAATCCATGAAAACAAATTGAAATGGCTTTCGAACGAATTAGTCAAGAAGAATATAGTAATAAATTTGTAAGAAGGTGGTACAATGCAAAATTTGAAATTTAGATTTGAAGTAGAACTTCTTAATGGATATCTTTTAAAGAACAGCCATTGAACAAAATACTAGAAGCAGTGAATCAGTAAAAACATAATATCTAAAAAAAGTAGTTTTAGGGAAAGGCATTGTTATACAAGTATATACGAAAGTATGCTTCGTTTTAACCCTTTACATTTTTGGAAGAAGAGAGACTCTTTTTAAGTTATTGAAGAATTTTTTGAACAGCGCATGGGAAGGAAAACTGCAAGAGTTAATTTTGATTAAAAGTATCATGACAGGGGTGTCCAAAAACAACGTCTTGTAAAACCTTTCTGCTATTCAGATTTGAAGGACATACTTTCACGAGCTTTAGCTGCTAAAGGTTGTCTATTAATAGGAAAATTAGCTTTCAAGAAAGACATTACAAGTAAAGTAAGTATTGTTTTAAAATATTTGCAGCATCTACTACTAGAAGTAGTTTTAAACGCAATATCCTTATAAAAATGTTTAGAATTTACTGCAAACGACAAATTACTTTCGAGAATTAGCATATTAAGCTATTAAGCTTATATCTTAATGCTAAAAACCTTCTCTGCAATTTCTGTCGTTCGGATTCGACTTTAAACTGTAGGTCCCCCGTGTTTGTACCTTAGCGCTGAGGAGAAACATGTGGCAGAGAAGAGGCCGATGCTCATCAGTAGAACGAAGAGGCTGTCAATGAATGAATGCATGAAGCTCATATAACATTTATGATTAATACCTCTTTTCGTGTTAAAAACATTTATTCCTTAGATTTCAAACATTGCTTGAATTTTAAGAGTAAATCGCAAAGAGATTTTAGGAAGCAGCAAATTAATGGGAAAACCAACAAAAGATCATTCTCAAGAAATTTTTCAAAAGGGCGTTTATAAATTCCACGTCTTCAACACTTCCATTTTTTTAAATTTTGAGACTTTTTATATCCTTCTTTAGAAGAACAAAAATCTTAGAAATTAATTGAATAGTAGGTTTCTAAATCGTTTGATTTGCACAACTTCCTCCGAAATAATCTTTGTAGGCCAAAAGTGCTGATTTGTAGTATAATTACGTAACTAGTGTTTGATATATTTAGAAAAGAAAATCTTCTTAGAACTTGAATCTGAGGGCTAATGGATAATCTTGGAAATGGAGAACCTTGGAAATGAATAACTTTGAAAATATTTAACTTTAGAAATACATAACCTTGGAAATAGATAATACTGGACATTGTTAATCTTAAAATTTAATAACTTTGGAAATGGATAATCTTGGAAATGAGGAACATTAGAATTGTATAACGTTCGAAATTGAAAAATGTAACAACGAATAACCTTAGGAATGTATAACTTTGGTTATGGATAACCATGCAACTGTAAATACTTGGAAACTGAAAAACTTGGCAACGAATAATCTTGAAATTAGATCACTTTGGAAATTTAAACCCTTGAAAATAGATATTGTTATAAATAGATAACCTTGGAAATAGATAACATTAGATATTGCCAATCTTGAAAGATATATCTTTGGAAATAGATAATCTTGGAAATGAATATGATTGGAATTGTATAACTTTCGAAATTGAACAACGAATAAGCTTAGGAAAGCATGACTTTGGTTATGGATCACCGTGCAAATGTAAAAACTGAAAAACATGGAAAGGAATAACCAAGAAAACTGATATCCTTGAAATAAGATAACTGTGGAAATTTAAACCCTTGAAAATAGTTAATGTTAGAAATAGATAAACTTGGAAATGGATAACATAGGATATTACCAATCTTGATGGGGATAACTTTAGAAACGGATAATCTTAGAAATGACTATCTTTGGAATTGTATAACTTTCGAAATTTAGCAATGAATAACCTTAAGAATGCATAACTTTGGTTATGGATAACCGTGAAAATGTAAAAACTGAAAAACACGGAAACAGATAACCTTGAAAATTGGTAACCTTTAACTAAGATAACTTTGGAAATTTAAACCTTTGATAATAGTTAACCTTACAAATAGATAACTTTGGAAATAGATAACCTTGGAAATGAATCAAATTAGAATGGTATAACTCTCGAAATTGATAAATTTATCATCGAATATCCTTAGGAATGCATAACTTTGGTTATGGATAACCGTGCAAATAAAAAACTAAAAATTAGGAAACGAATAACCTTGTAAATTGACAACCTTGAAATTGGATAACTTTGGAAATTTAAACACTAGAAAACAGTTAATGGTAGAAACAGATAACATCGGATATTGCCAATCTTGAAAGAGATAACTTTAGAAATAGATAATATAGGAAATGAGTAATATTAGAAATGGCATAACTTTCGAAATTGATAAATTTGCCAACGAATATCTTTAGGAATGCATAACTTTGCAAATGTAAATATTTGGAAAATGAAATACATGGAGCTGAATAACCTTGAAATTCAACAGTTTTTTACATTAATAACCTTGAGAATAGTTACTGTTAGAAATAAATAACCTTGGAAATTGATAACGTTCGATATTGCCTATCTTGACGGGTATAACTTTAGAAATTGATTATCTTAGAAATGAATATCATTGTAATATTGTATAACTTTCGAAATTTAACAACGAATAACCTTAGGAATACATAACTTTGTTTATGAATAACCGTACAAATGTAAAAACTGAAAAACAGGGAAACGAATAAACTTGAAAATTGATAACCTTGAAATTAGTTAACTTTGTAAATTTAAACCCTTGAAACTAGTTAACCTTACAAATAGCTAACCTTGGAAATAGATAATCTTGGAAATGAGTAAAATTACAATTGTATAACTTTCGAAATTGATAAATTTATCAACGAATATCCTTACAAATGCATAACTTTGGTTGTGGATAACTTTGCAAAATGTAAAAATTTGGAAAGTGAAAAACATAGAAATGAATAACCTTAAAAATTAATAACCCTGAAACTGGACAACTTTGGAAATTGATAATCTTAGAAATGAGTAACATTAGCATTGTATAACTTTCGAAATTGATACATTTAGCAACAAATATCCTTTGGAACGCACAACTTTTGTAATCGATAACATTATAAAGGTAACAACTTGGAAATTGAAAACCATAGAAATAAATAGCCTTGGAAATTGATAACTTTGAAAATGGAACTTCGGAAATTGAAAACTTAGAAGACGGGCAGCTTCAGAAATAATAACCTTGAAAAGGGATAAACTTGGAATCGGATAACCTTGAAAATTGATAACCTTAAATATAGATTAACTGTAAAAACTGATAATTACGAAATTGATAACTTTAAATGATATACTGTGGAGGAACACAGCAGTAAAGCTATTTAAAAAAATTGTTACACGATGTATTTTTTGTTAAGCTTTTTATATAACATGGAATCAGTGCATTTTAAAGATAGAGCTCCATTAGGATTTGTTTTACAGCTACTTTCAGACCTAAAGAGTAGCGTTTTGTTATGAAACCTAAGTTATGTGTTTATTTTAGTGGGAAAAAATAAGTATAAATATTGGCAAAAAATTAAATTAACTTGTCAACATTGTCAATCATTTTACAGATTAAGAAATTTTAAAATCCAAAATTTTTTGAAATTATATTTAACCACTGTGAATAGTACACAGTCAAATATTTTCTTTTCTTCAGGCCGAAGAGGTACACATATTAATAATTATTAAAAATGTAACTTAACAGACTTACTGATATGAAATATTTTCTAAACCTTTATTACACATCCAACCTGCTGTCCGTTAGCCGTTCCCAACGATTCCCAAAAATACGTTAAGGGGTCCCAGTCTGTCCGTTGATTGTTAGTTTTAAACAATAACCGTCCAAAACCAAAAACAAGTAGCGCTGTCCATTAAAAAACGAAAGCCCTAACAGGAATAAACATATAAGGGCAGCAGTTCTCATGTCGGCGAAGCAAAACAGGGTTGCAAAAACTGGACACCTTTTGTTTTGAAGCTGCTCACTTGATCCCTTACAAAGCTGAACTTGTAAGCTCGCTAAGCCAACGAAGACCCTAAGCTGCTTTGTCTTAAGGACGCATCAATCACGACGCCCTGGTCGGTGGTGGTAGCTGCAAATTGCAGCTGACCCTTTGGACATATGTTAATTAATCCAGAAATTCGTGTAGGGTCGCGCATTAAAAATGAAAACGTTATAATAACCCTCACCGTGATTAAGTGCTAGCCCTTAAAGCATATACGTCTGGTGGCCGGAAAGGGTTAAAACGTTAAACTGTGCGCATCTTTTTCCTTTTTCTCGTGCCTATTTTAATTAATGAGCTTTCTGATATACCACTTTGGGCGCCGCTGCAATTCTCGTATAATTTAGTGGAAGCCTGTGAGTTAAATGAATTAATTCCGATTGTCGCCGTTGTAGAGACGGCATTGTGACGTCACGGGTCCAGGAGCCGGGGTGGTTGTAATCAAGCAGTTCATTAGTCACCGGGAAAGACCGATAGCCCTTGCTTACCAAGAGGTTTCACTAATTAAACACTGTCGCGAACTCGGGCTTGCTCGCCATTTCTTTGCTCTTCCTTTTTAGTAAACAAACCCTTTTAAAAGACCCCTGCATACAGCAACGATATCGTTAGATTTTCAATGATGAAATCATCAAGAAATTAGTCCACATTCAAACTTACAAGAAATCGTTACAACAATAGGTTAATCCGTTTTTCGAACCCATAAATTTCAGTCAACTCATGATTTAGTACAGTTAAAAAATAGCTGTAACAAGGATATTTATTTAAATTAGAATAAGGCGTAGGCTTACATCGGCAATAAATTTTTCTTCACGAAGCTATTAGGTTAATCCTTCGATGTAAGCAGTGTCAAACACGAACGAAATTACGGGATATTTTTAAATATCTGACGCGTTGTTTTGTGGACCAATTAAGATAAATCAATGGAATCGAGCAGCTGGGTTTGATTTACAGCCGCAATTGAGATGTAATCAGATACCAAGCCGAATTAGTATGGAAAAGGTAGATTTGTAAGTGGCGCTTCAGTCTTCCGTAATCCCGAAGGTGGGTTTGTTGTTCTTGGATCAAATTAACTGCCTAATGCAAATGCAACAAATTAGTGGCCTGTTTCGACACTCAATATCAAGATTTTCTGTTAATTTCAATACAATTTTGGTGACGGTAGCAAGCTAGTTTTAAGGTGTAAATTTATGGAAGGAAAGGTGTTAAATCGACAGAACTTTGTCTTTGAATCATAAAAAGAATATTATGGTACAGAAGAAGAAAATAAATCTAAAATGCAGAGCAAAACTTCTGTATATATTTGTCTTTAAGCCTGTATAACTGTGATTCAAATACTTAAATAATTTTGGGCATATTCCAAAAACATTCAGTTTCTCGCCTGGTTTATTGCAAAATTTTGGTCCTAAATATTTTTTTTGTGGAAGACTCTCCAGGTTGAAATTGAAAACTCATTGAAACTGTTAGTAAACAACTATTTATCAGAGAAAATCGGAGAAAACTCAAAACACTTTCCCTCTTTTATTGTTTATTATTATTTAGATCATCTAAATAATCTTACACCTAAAGTTCCTAAATACCATTCTTTTTTACCGGAAAAATAGGCCATAATGGCTTTTTTTGGTAATAGTAGTCCTAAGCTCAACGTCCATGTTTCTTTTGTTTAAATCTCTTAGATTTAAAATCTCCCTTTCTTAAATATTATAATTTATAAAGGTTATTTGTTCCTCAGTTCAATTTATCGCAAATTTGAAAAAGAGAGCAATAATTAGTGTCACTGGAAAAAATTCTTCCAAATATTTTAACATATTTATTCAATGATCCGAATTGTTATATCAAAATCTCATCAGTTACTTAGAAGAGATTTTATCAGAACAAGTACCTTTAAGGCCCTTTATGTTGCTTACAAATTTCAGTAGTAAGAGAGCTCGATCAAAAATTATATTTTTTCAGTTGATATATTGCTGCTGGAAAACATTTTCTTTCGTGTGGAAAATCGCACTCTCAAAAATACAAATTTTCATTTCGATTGAATTCATGTCTTCTTACATAAGACTTTCAATAATAGCGTTCTATCAATTACCCGTACACAGTTTTAACAAATTTTAAGGTTCAAGTTTTCTGGATAAACAGTTTATAATATCTTTTTTTTTGAGAATTTTAGTAACAAGTAACCCAGAAAGATGAAACGGAAAATACGATCCACGAGGTTAAATAAATATGAAACGATTAATTTTTCCACCGTGTTTTCTATGCATGAATTATTTTGTATCTTTCTTTTCTCTCACCTACTTTCCAATTTCATGTTTTAAGCATTTTTATATTACCTTTTTTCAATGTCGTTTTTTATTTATCGCTAAATGTTGTTTCTAAATCAGGAAAATAGTATAAATATTTGAGTAAAAAATTGCTTGCGGAAATAAACAGATCTTTCTTTTTGACTGTACCTTGTATGTATCATATACGCAACAATAGCTACAAATTCGTAAAGAAAATACAGCAAAACTGTTACAACTCTAGCTATGCATCACAAATCTACGAATTTTTATAAAATTCTTTTAACATCAGTTAATTTTTTCAAAAGCTGTACTGTTGCTGCAGTATACATATTCAAAATTACTACAAAACAAGTAGTATAATTTTTTCCTGTGTACTTTTACAAAATATATACTGTGACTGCAGTTTACATATTCAGAATTACTGCAAACATGTAGTATTTTCTTTCCTGTGGTAACATCGATTAAATTTGTTTGTAAGTCTGTACTGTTGCTGCAGTTTACATACTAAAATTTATTACGAAACAAGTAGTATAAATTTTTCCTGTGTACTTTTTTAAAATATGTACTGTTGCTGCAGTTTACATATTCAAAATTACTACCAAACAAGTAGTTTAATTTTTTTCTGTGTACTTTTTCAAAATATATACTGTGGCCGCAGTTTAGATATTCAAAATTATTACGAAACTAGTAGTGTACTTTTTTCGTGCAGAATTTTCCAAAATGTGTACTGTTGCTGCAGTTTACATATTCAAAATTATTACAAAACAACTAGTATAATTTTTTCCTGTGTACCTTTACAAAATATATACTGTGACTGCAGTTTACATATTCAGAATTACTGCAAACATGTAGTATTTTCTCTCCTGTGGTAACATCGATTAAATTTGTTTGTAAGTCTGTACTGTTGCTGCAGTTTACATATTCAAATTTATTACGAAACAAGTAGTATAATTTTTTCCTGTGTACTTTTTAAAATATATACTGTTGCTGCAGTTTACATATTCAAAATTATTACAAAACCAGTAGTATAATTTTTTCCTGTGTACTTTTTCAAAATATATATTGTGGCTGCAGTTTAGATATTCAAAATTATTACCAAACAACTGGTATACTTTTTTGGTGCAGAATTTTCCAAAATCTGTACTGTTGCTGTAGTTTACATATTCAAAATTACTGCAAACATGTAGTATTTTCTTTCCTGTGGTAACATTGTGTTAACATCGATTAAATTTGTTTGTAAGTCTGTACTGTTACTGCAGTTTATATATTAAAATTTATTACGAAACAAGTAGTATAATTTTTCCTGTGTACTTTTTTAAATATGTACTGTTGCTGCAGTTTACATATTCAAAATTATTACGAAAAAGTGGTATACTTTTTTCGTGCACAATTATCCAAAATCTGTACTGTTGTTGCAGTTTACATATGCAAAATTACTGCAAACATGTAGTATTTTCTTTCCTATGATAAAATTGTATTAACATCCGTGAACTTTTCCAAAATCGGTACTGTGACTGTAGTTTACATATTCAAAATTACTGTAAACATGTAGTATTTTTTTTTCTCAGATAAAATTGTATTATTAACATCGGTTAACTTTTCCAAAATCTGTGCTGTAGCTGCAGTTTACATATTAAATAAGTAGTATTATTTTTTCCTCTGATAAAAAAATGGAGTAATGTGACTTCACAGCACAAAACATTAAACGTCAGTGACCAGTGTCACTTTCTACTTTAGACGATTTTATGTATCATTTACAATGAGATACTGGGTACTAATACTAACTAGCTAATGACTGGGAATTCGTAAAAGATATCTGAGAATACTTTTATTTTTCCGATTCTACATGAAATAATGAAGTTGTTTATGTATTTCCATATTCAGGGAACTTCAATTTTATACGACAAAAATATTTATTACATAGAAGAATTTGAAATGTCACAATCACTTCTACCATACGTGGGAAGTTATAGACTTATTGCTTGAATGCTTACACGCAATAGCTATATTTAAACTATATTGCGTACAATATCATTTTTTTTATTTGACCTGAACGTATGTACCACCAAACTCAAGTAAAATAGAACACACTCAATCTGTGTTCATGTAGTAAACGCAAAAAAATTTAATTTTACATTTTATTTTTGCATAGTATATTTGAAAATGGCATCAGGCTACTAATTATAAAACTTAAATATGTTAATGTGCATTTCAAATGTATTTCACTGAAGTTAAATAAAAATCAGTTTAAATAATTAACAGAAGAAAGAAGGGTTCAAATATTGAGAGAAACTGGCAATGTTCCATTTAAAAAAGAATATACAGTCTTCTAAAAAAATGATAATTTTGTCGGATACAATTAAAGTTTCTGAGGAGTATGGTACAGTGAAGTATAGGGCCGTATGTAATTCTCAAAATGGTTTAAAATTGAAAATATAGACCATCCTGTCCCCCATGGCCTTTTACTTTATTATAAACATCCTGCATGCAAGCTAGATTTATATCAATTTAAATATTTTATTGATTAGTGACTTGAAAATATTAGACGGATTTGAAATAAAATGACATCACCTTCATTATACATACTTGTAATTTGCAATTAAATAAATAATATATCGGACTTCGGTGGTAAAACAAAAATTTGCACTTTACTTTTTGTTGTTTTTCACATGCTTAGTTTCTACTATAGTAGGTACGGTTGCAGGAATGAATGTTTATCTTGTTAGATACTAGAAGTAATATAATTAATAATAGTCAAACTGTTAATTAGATACTACCGTCAGAGATCAACTTCACATAAAGTAACTTTAAACCATTTCTATAAAAAATTCAATAATCTCAGTTGCTGTGATATATGTATGTTGGGTTGCGTTAACCACTATTAAGGGGCACAACTTATGTAGTCCACCCTGTAGTATATATTATGAAGATTGTCATTAAAAATACTTTTTATTAAGGAAGTTTAAATATTGAGACATCTTACTTGCTCCCCCTCGGTGACCTAGTTGTTAGCACACTTGCCTATAGATCCAAGGAACGCGGCTTCAATCCTGGCTAAGGTCGGTTTGATTTCTCTAGCGGGGAAAAATCTGAAAGTAGACCTTTTGTCGGATAGTAAGTAAAGCCATGCTATTGCGATGTGTGACTCGTACTGGGGTTGAATTTAGCCTAAATGCGAACAAATGGTTTCCCGAAAAATATCGCTATAGACAACCAAATGAATCTAGCGAGTTGAAACTCGTACTGAAGCCGTATCACATCTTCAGCTGCCGCCCCTTCCACTCCTACGTTCCCTGTGTTGCCAGATCGAACGTTACGCTACCAGTCGCATTACTTAATTTACAAACCTCGTATATATAAATATATATACAGTGTGTCTCACTGTAGACTGCACCACCCCAGTATTTTGTTTATATATTATCGATTCAAAAAATTTCTTTTTTCTGATTATACCTCTCACTAAACTGTAATTTTAGGGTATGTTACTTTCCCTTCACGGTGAAATGCTAGCCTACTACGATTTAAAATAAACAGCAAAATTGAAGAAGTCGTATTAGGGATTTTTTTTTACAACAAAATTTTGTTAATAAAAGTTGTTCAGAATCCTTCAAATAAGCTAAATCCAATATTGATAATTTTTCTAAAAAATTCAAGTCCAAGATGAATTTTTTAGAAAAATAAAATTTTCAATATTTTTTGATTGTAATGAAATTTTGGATTTAGCTTATTTAAATGATCCTGAACAACTTTTATTAACAAAAGTTTGTTGTAAAAAAATTCCTAATACGACTTCTTCAATTTTGCTGTTTATTTTAAATCGTAGTAGGCTAGCATTTCACCGTGAAGGGAAAGTAACATACCCTCAAATTACAGTTTAGTGAGAGGTATAATCAGAAAAAAGAACTTTTTTGAATCGATAATATATAAACAAAATACTGGGGTGGGGCCGTCTACAGTGAGACACACTGTATATTATATGAAAGTTATAATTTATTATTTTTATTGTTTTTGTTCCTTAACATTATAGTGTAGATTATATATAGGTAGTTAACATACACCACCCTTGTCTGGTGGCCACGATCAGAACTGACCACTACAAGAACGACACTCGCCCGTGTGTAAAGACTAGCTTGTCTGGGCATTACGGGCGCAATGCGAACAACTCCTACAACGAACATGGAAGTGCTGCTGGGACTCGCGCCCCTTCACCTTGTGATTCAGACCGAGGCTCGGACGGCAACTCATAGGCTGATGTGTACGAGGCAATGGAAGCCGACTCAGGAAAACGTAGGACATGCCACAGTTGCCTCCATATTGAAGGCGACCACTCCCGTGTCTTCATTGGGAAGTGATGGCATGACCTCCTACTTCTTCTTTAGCATACCCTATAAAGTCCACATCCCTCTCCGGGAAGAATGATTCTCGGACTTTCGGCCCTTTCTTAAACCTGGCGGCCTAGTTTGGTATACAGACGGGACACGGAATAGAAAAGGTACCGGTGTCCGTGTATATGGGAACAAACCCAGGGTCAAACTCAAATTTACCCTAGGCAAATATCCTACGGTCTTCCAGGCAGAAATCTTCGCAATTACTGCCTGTGCAAATGAAAACCTCAATAGAAGCTATAGAGGTAAATACTTCTATATTTGCTCGGACAGTCAAGCGGCCATTAAGGCCCTAATATCTCCCAAGATAGGGTCTAGGCTTGTTGAAGAATGTCGAGCCGCACTCGTTAAACTCTCAGCTGAGAATTACGTGAAAATCCTGTGGGTTCCGGGTCATAGTGGAATAAGTGGCTATGAGGAAGCGGATGCCCTAGCTGTGGCAGGGGCCTTTGAACCTTTAGTGAGTCCAGAGCCAGCTTTTGGAATAGCCCCCAAACACGTGAGGCACAAAATCTGGAATCACGCAAACGCGCAATTTCAGTACTCTTCGACCTCCAGACTCACACCCAGACAGGCTAGAGCCTTCATCAAGAGCCCTACGCCTATATCGGTAGACTATATTCTGAATCTAAGCAGAAGACAAATCAGGATAATAACGGGCCTCCTTACAGGCCACGGACACATGAACAGTCATCTCTACACCATAGGGATTGTGTTAAACAACCAGTGCAGGAAATGTGAAGAGCAAGAGGAAACCTGTGAGCATGTCCTCTGCAAATGCAAGGCATTGGCGGCCTTAAGACACAAACACCTTGGCTCCCCCTTTCTTGAACCAAGAGACATTCAAGACACGCCTTTGAACAGGATTCTGTCCTTCGCCGAAGTGACGGACCTGTTCAGGGAATGAAGTCCTTTGTAACCCCTAGGAGCACAATAGGCCCTGGTGGCCTAAGTACAAGAGCTTGCTCCGACCCATAGAAATCATCATATAGGTAGTGAATACTATCTTTAAGTCAAAGCCCTGACTTATAATTATTGTATAAGTTATTGTCAACCTAATATTTAGCAAAAGCTACATCCAAACAGTAAGTAACTGGAAATTTACAACCGATTCATTAAATGATTTCGAAAGAGCAAACACTTATTGTTAGAAAATTTGCGTTTTAAAGACTATTTAGTTAGATACGAATCTTGTTCAACTGATCTTTGATCAACTTAACCTTAAAAACAAATGTAAGCAACACATTAATAAGTTTCTGGCGTTTGAATTTAATTCTGACTTTTAAAACTTCGATTTTGAAATAGCGTTTGTTGTTGAAAATTCATCCTAGTTTGATCAGCGTGCGGTCCTACAATCTTTGTGTAGCCATTGCAGATTCATACGCGAATGTAGGCAGTGTATGGAAATGCATGTATTGCGTACCCAACTATGAAGGAATGGTACCGAAAGTTTAAGAATGGAAAAGAGGGGATTATGGATCAGCCGCGACCAGCTGCACGGTGTACTGCATTAACAGAAAACAATATGGCATATGTGGAAAGCCTTATTACAGAAAATCGTCGAATTTCGAAATTTCAGAAATTGCTGGTGCGAGTGTAGGATCTGTCCATAGTATTGTTCGTAATCTGGGTTACAGCAAAGTTTATTCGCAATGCATTCCTCGTCTCTTGTGACAAAATGAACACTGCAATGAACACTTTCTCTGCAACACCTCACAGACTGCAGGCAAAATGGTGATGACTTTCTTCTGTCAATAGCTGACGGTGACGACACTTGGTGCCATTACTAAGAGCCATCTATATCTTTAGTAAGTTATCGTCGAGCCAGTGGAAATATTCAAATTCACCACCACCGAAGATGTTTAAAGCATAATCTTCCGCAGGCAAGGTGTTATTAGCATTTTATTTCGACGATGAAGAACCCTTGTTGATACAGTTTAAGGAACCTGGAGTAAATGTCGATGCAAATCTGTACAATGACACTTTGAACAACTTTCATCAAGCAATAGGACGGAAACGTTAAGGAAAACTTAGGCGTGGTGTCATTTTGCTGCACGAAAATGCTAGGCCTCATGTTGCTAATGTGGTAAAAGAAAATCGTCAACGAAAGAAATGGAGAGTTTTAGAGCATCCATCCTATATCCCGAATCTATCGCCTTGCGATTCTCATATTTTTGAACCGCTAAAAAAGGCGTTAAACGGTCGGGATTTTGAGTCTGACGCAGAAGTGCTGATAGCTGTGGAAGACTTCTTCAATTAGCAGCTACAAAAATTCTATGAGCAGGGTATACGTCGGTTAGTAAAACAATGGGATAGGTGCCTTAACTGTGACGGTAATTATTTGTAATTAAATTGTCGAATAAATTTTTTATAAAATCGAAAATGGATTTCAATTGAACCCGCCTCGTATATTAAACGGAAGCAAATTATGAAAAGGAAACTTATAGAATGAAAAAAATTTGACATTCAATTAGTTTTTGTCATTATAGCACTTCCTGTGTTCTAAAATTATCCCACCGATACTTCTCACATGCATTTAAACGTATACGTGACACAAAAATCATTGTTTTGCTAGTCAGCTCATTCATTATAAGCGTAAGAAATTATTTCAACAACAAATATATGCTACCAAACCTTTAAATTATTCATACGCATCGAAAAAATTACGTTCTAGGAAATATTGTTATTAATTAATAAGGGAACGTTGTATTGAACGTTATAGAAAACGTTATACATAATAGGAAGAGAGCGAGTTGAACTGAACAACAATCAAACCTATTAACAGTTTTAAACCAATTCCACTAATTTGAAAGTATTTAAAAATTAACAAGACACGCTCAGCTAATTATAATAAAATACAGGATAGGCAGATGACATAATAACCGTAAGAGAACCGAAATTGCAGTGTGCTTCATGAACAGTTAAAATCTAAATACACAGTGTCGTACGAAAACACCGCTCATTAGCTCATGACAAGTCCATCAAATGTAGTTTAATTGCGGAGTCGCGGAACAAAAGACTCTAACAGAATATAATTATCGAATTTTTATTGTTCTACAACAAATTATTGCTTTGTGTGTTTGACATGGCATGTAAAGCTCTGATGATAGCATCCTTATACTTGTCTCGAGTTCACACTTGGCTACACACGGACGTACGAACTTAACTTACCGCTACCACGGTCGTATTAATTTCTCCAGTTCGTGAAAGACTACAAAAGCGTTTTGGTAAGAATTCATTAAGCTAATTGTTCTAGCGTAGCGCAAATTTGCGTAATGAAATGTGATTAGTGTGTTTCGTCGAGTTCCGTTACACAACAGGAAAACGTTGGTGCAATAATTTGACTCCTAGGGTTCGAGCCGAAATTTTTAGTTAAATGAAATTAAGAAATTACAGGCAACGAACTAAACTAACAAATAATTATCCTGTTCTTAAGTAGCTTCAATGTTATTGTACTGCGAGTGCGGAAGACTTTTTTCCGTCGCCATTATTAAATTATTGTTTATTATTCCCAGAACTCCAACGCATATAATTGCTCCCGGTATCATTAAAACATTTTTTCCGTAAAAGTTAAAATTATGTCGGATATTTATACGGTTTCTTCTGTCTCGTTACACATAATAATAAGCGTAATTATTCTGTTTTAGACGTAATTATTTTTACATTAATTTTACAGTGTAGTGAATTAAATATATTCTCTCATGTCACGCTCGGCAGTATCATGTGCGCAATTAAGATGCTGTTAAGATTGTTCCCAGTGAACAAACTTAAGTAGCTTTTTTCGTTTAACAAATTAGCTTACTTCATTATAGAGCACGATAATTAAATTAAAATTCTTATAACTATATTAAGCGGAAAATTTTTCAATTATCACCTCCTTTATTCTCGCGTATTTGTATAAACTCGCTATACAGAGAACAAGTTAGTAAAAATAATTATCAGCGAACGTGGAGATTAAAGATAAAAAAAGGAATATTATTACGTACACGCAAAATTTGAGCTAATTTAAGATAGATGACAAATTTATTTTTTATACGTCTTGAAACAACTTGTGCCAAAACTTAAGTGGAAATAAATAATTTGTTGGTCATTTTTGCCAAAATTACAATTTTAGACTGTTAATTAAAATAATTAAACACCCAATTGAAAATTCATGTTAAAAATTAAAGCAAAGAAATTACGTCTAACCTAAGGAAGGTCACAGTTCAACGAGTTTTCAAAAAAATTTTTGCTAATTACCAACCTTTAAATTTGTTTAAGTTGACCAATTATTTATTACTTAAATAAATACTTATCTTCAGAAAGTATAATTAATTAAACCAACTCCAAAAACTTACATACAAGCTAATAAGCATCTCAATTTAAAAGGCTTTCAAAAAAAGTTTAGAGAATTAGCAATCTATGGGCTTGTTGAAGCTCGCTAATGGTCTTCTACTTAATTAATTCTCCAACTTTAGAAAGTGTACTCAATTAAATTAAAGGAAAGAACTTTACATCTAATCTCAGGAAGGTAATAGTTCGACAAGTTTTTGGCACATTCTGTTAATTAGCAGTCTTTAACATTGTTTAAGATAACTTGGTAAAAGGTTTTCTACTTAATTAATTGTTTCTCTTCAAACAGAGTACTCAACTAAATTAAAGCAAAGATGTTTACAGCTAACCTAAATAAGGTCGCAGTTCAACAAGCTTTCTAGAATTTGTTGTTAATTAGCAACTTTTATCCTTCTTCAGGTTGTGCAGTTATTTTTTACTTAATTAAATACTCATCTTCAAAAAGTTCAAGTAATTAAAGTAATCCGAAGTACTTACATTAATCTAAAAAATATGTGAATTTAAAAGCCCTTCCAGAACATTTTTTTCAGTACAAGTCCTTATTCAAGCTAGCTTAGTCAATCGTTTACAAGTTAATTAATTATTTCTCTTCAAAAGGTATACTCAATTAAATTTGGGTAAAAAATTTACTTCTAACCTGAGGAAGCTTACATTCGGTAAGCATTCGGGAAAATATTAGTTAATTAACAGCCTAGAACCTTGTTTAAGTTAGCCAAATATTTGTTACTTAATTAAATACTTATCTTCAAAAGATCCAATTAATTAAAGTAACCTGAAGCACTTACATATATTCTAAAAATGTTTTCAATTTACAAAGTCTTTCGAAACAATTTTCGATGTTAAGCAATCCATGGTCTTGTTTAAGCTAGCTTGGTCAAGCCTTTTCTACTTAATTAATTGTTTTTCTTCAAAAGATGTCCTCAATTAAATTGAAGCAAAGAACCTTCCAGCTAACCTAAGGAATGTCGTAATTCAAGAAGGTTTGTGGAATTTCTTACTAATTAGCAAACTTTACCCTTATTCAAGTTGTCCAATTAATTTTTACTTAATTAAATACTCATCTTCAAAAACTCCAATTAATTAAAGTAATCCGAAGCACTTACATATAATCTAAAAACTATCAATTTAAAAGTCTTTCGAGTACATTTTTTCAGTGCAAGGCCTTATTCAAGCTAGCTTGGTCAATCGTTTACAAGTTAATTAATTATTTCTCTTCAGATGGTGTACTCAATTAAATTAGGGTAAAAAAATTTACATCTGACATGAGGACAGTTACATTCGGTAAGCTTTCGGGAAAATATTAGTTAATTAACAGCCTAGAACCTTGTTTAAGTTGGCCAAATATTTGTTACTTAATTAAATACTCATCTTCAAAAGATCCAATTAATTAAAGTAACCCGAAGCACTTACATATAACCTAAAAATGATGTCAATTTACAAAGTCTTTCGAGACAATTTTCGGTATTAAGCAATCTATGGCCTTGTTTAAGCTAGCTTAGTCAACTGTTTTCTACTTAATTAATTGTTTCTCTTCTAAAAGTCTACTAAGTTATATTAAAGCAAAGAACTTTACATCTAAGCTAAGATAGTTCATAGTTGGCAAGCTTTCTGCAATTGCTTGGCAATTGGCAACTTCTGACATTGTTTAAGTTGGCCAGTTAATTGTCACTTAATTTATACTCATCTTCAAAAAGTTCATTTAATTAAAGTAACCCGAAGCACTTACATATAATCTAAAAATGATGACAATTTACAAGTCTTTCGAGAAAATATTCGGTGCTAAGCAACCTATGACCTTGTTTAAGCTAGCTTAGTTAATCGATTATTAGATAATTATGTGTTTCTCTGCAGAAAGTGAACTCATTCAAATTAAAGCAAAGAATTTTACATCTAACCTAAGTACAACCCTAGTTCGACAAGCTATCGGGAATATTTTAGTTAATTAGCAAGCCTTAACCACGTTTAAGTTAATCAATTACTTTATACTTAATTAAATACTCATGTTCAAAAAGTATAATTAATTAAACTAACCCCAAAACGTATATATAACCTAAAAAGGATATCAATTTAAAATTCTTTTGATTCAATTGTTGGTAATTAGCAATTAGCTTGTATATTCGTTTCCTAATTAATTGCGCATCTTCACAAATGTACTCAATTAAATTAAAGTAAGATTTTACATACAATCTATATAGAATCCTAACCTAAAAGCTGTCCAGAAAATTTTATTTAGTTAGCAACCTGTGTCCTTGTAGAAGTTAATTGGATCAATTATTTTTTATTTAATTGAACAATTTTCTTCAAAGCCTTCAATTAAACTAAAGCGAAAAACGTCTTAGTTAAATTGTAACTCAATTAAAAAATCATTTGGTATAATTTCAAGTAATAAGTCACCTGATGCTTCATTTAAATTAAGATGAGGATTACCTCTGATTTAAATAAAAATGCATCTTTAAATTGCCTACTTAATTAAATTGAACCAATACATTTTATAACCAACCTAAGTTGATTTTATTAAAAGCTTCCTGTAAAATGTTCAGTAATCAGAAACATATACCCTTGCTTAAGTTAAGTTGACCAATAATTTTAAACCGAATTAGAAAATCATATTCAGAAACACTAATTAATTAAAAAACTTAAGCAAAGAACTTTAACCTAACTCAACTTAAAGATTATCTCAATTTAAAACCTGTTGCATGCACATTTTTGGTAATTACCAATGAATGGCGTTGTGTTTAAGTTAATTCCGTAATTTTTTTCTACCAAATTTATAGTGTAACTTCAAAAATATATTATATATTTTTAATTTGAAGAGTTTGGACACAATTTTAGCCAGTAGAAGCCCGTGCCTCATTTAAGTTAGGTTGGCCAATAATTTTATACCTAATCAAATAATTATATTCAAAAACTGTAATAAATTAAACTAAATCAAAGGACTTTATACTTAATCCAGAAAGGATTTCTATTTTAAAATAATGCAGGGAAATTTTAGGTATCTAGTAATTTGTGACTTTGTTTAAATTAATTCGGTAATCCTTCTCCACATAATTAATAGTGCATATAAATGTATTAAATATTTTAATTTGACTACTTTCGGAACAATTTTAGTTAGTTAGAAGCATGTGGCCTTGTTTACGTTAAGTTGGTCAATAAGCGTATCGGTAATTAAACATGCATGTTCAAAAGGTCTAATTACTTAAGCTAAAACAAACGATTTCTAACCCAAGGAGAATCTCCCTCTGAAGATTTTCAGGACAATTTCTGTTAATTATCAAACAGTAACTCCACCGAAGATACATCCGGCAATAATTTTTTACTTAATTAAATAATCACATTAATTTCTAATTACTTAGATTATAGCAAACTTATAACCTAAAAAGGATTTTAATTTATAAAGATTTTAGGAGAATTTTAGGTATCTAACATACTGTGGTACATATATTCGTAAACTCTATTTCAATTAAAAATCGATATTAACCATTGATAGTCAGACGGCTAATTAATTAAATTAAAGCAAGCGCTGTGTAATCTAGAAGCGATGTTAGTTTAACGTGTTTTTAGAAAAATTCTAGATACTTAGCTATTTCTCTATTTACTTTAAGCTGGCTAAACATGTTTTACTTGATTTAATAATCATATTTAAAAATACAATTAATTTCATGAAGCAATTGTATATTTAATTTAAGTAGGATATAAATTTGACAAGTTTTCTAAAACTGTATATTAGCTAGCAACCAGGGGCACTGGTTACATTAAATTGGCGAATAAGGTTTTACTTAATTCATATTCAAAAGATCGAATTAATTAGTCTAGCGTAAATAACAACCAACCTAAAAGTATCTTGCTTTGACGAATTTCAATTGCATATTCTCGGTGCTGTTTGGGTTAAGCGGGCCAACCATGTTTCACTTAATTATTCACATTTAAAGAAACGAATTATTTAAATTAAAGCAACTTTAGATCTAACACAAGCAAATAAATTTTATTTAACCTTAGAATAATCTTACTTTGACGATTTTCAGGAGAATTTCAATTGCGTAACTGCGGTCCCGTTTACGTTGAGCGGGCTGTTTCACTTACTCAAATTTAAAAAGGCCAATTAATTAAGTTAAAGCAGCTTTAGACCCAGCTTAAGCAGAATTTGAAGTGGACAAGTTTGCGGAAAAATTTGAACGAATTAACAATCGGTGGCTCAACTTACATTTGGTTGACCTACATTTTCTAATTTATTTAATTCGTTTTCGCAAAATTTAACTAATTAAACTAGGAGCAAACAATATCTAAGCTAACCAAGATCTCAATTTTATGAGCTCTTTAGAAAATTTTAGTTAATTAGCAATCGATGGCCCGATGGCATTAAGTTGGGCCCTAATTTTAGAGTCAATTAATTAGCATTTCTAAGATTTAATTAATTAAACAAAATTAAACAATATCTAACTTACGAATGATCTTACTTTGGTGAGTTTGTAGCATAATGTTAACTAGTTAGTTACCAACATGTGAAGTTGTTTATCTCAAATTACCCCACCATTTTAAGTTTTCACGCGGTACATGGCAACGGTATCAGTAATTATGAAGAAAGATATTACAATTTGGAAATAATAAAGCAAACAATTACATTTTTATAAATGGTCTTATCCGCAATTGATATGTTAATAAATTTTGTCAGTATTTTTCTACAGAAAGTTAATGCTAAGTTATACTAATTATAATTATCATTAATTAATTAAAACAGTTCACTGCGTTAAAACATGATAAAAATCGTGGAATTCAATTTATTCTTAGTTTCGTATACAGTTAAGCTTTAAACATAAATTAATTAGCAACCGGCGATTCTTCTCAATTTCGTTGTTACTCAAATCTTAAAAATTAACCTATACTACTGAACAAAATAAAAGCTGTGTTTTAAGGCTTACTATAAGTAACAAATACGTTCTTTGTTTGGAATGGAAAGAAGTTTAATTCCATCTAGTTTAATTAGGAAACTACATTCTTCATTAAATTGCTTGGGGCATTTTATTTTGCAGGAGCGGTTGATTAGATTTACTCCATTAGATTCTTTTGAAATCGGAATGAAATCGTCTCTTGCGGTCGTTTTATATCAGAATGTTATTAAAGATCGGAATATAATGGAGATATAATTTTTTCTCCGCGAGGCGACAAGATATATAATTTATTTGGCTTCAGTACTGTGTGTTGTGGGAATTGATATGGCTATAATCAATGACTGTATCATTGCGGCGGGAAGGTATATAACTCAATCACAAGTTTTCACGATCAGACGCGGTCACATATTTGCCCTGCTAATAGATATCTATGTCTATTTGTGTGTGACGTAATTGTGTAGGTTCGTGACGTCACATCCGGTCCCTAGAGACAGCCTCCATTCGATGGTATTAGCAGTATTCTTTGGAAGGTTCATCAACACCAGAAGGAAAATTAGTATTTATTAGGTGCCTTAATAGCGACAAAACTTTTTCCTATATTGGAACAAGGAAACAGCAAGTGTGGGCCTACAATGGCGTTTTCAATTAAAAGCCAATCATAGCTGAACGGGGGAAACAAAAGGAGCAAAGAGATCTTTAATTGGAATCCAGATAAAATAACCAACTATCAACACTGTGGAGGAAAACACTGATAATTAACAGCGACGTCCAATATTTGTCCTCAAATAACACAAATGCGCGTTCAGATGATCTAGAACACAAACACGTCTAATAAGTCTAATTTAATTAGGACTTCGCTTCAATTAACACTTCTTATTAATCTGTTTGTCTTCATGAGAATAAATTAGCTCCAACTGCTTACGGTTTATTGATTCTCTGCCTCTGTGGAGCCAATTTGACCCGCTTTTTTCCTTTATTAAAAATCTCGAGGCTGTCTCGAATAGCGTCTAGCAACAGCTCTTAAAAAATTGTGATAATATCCGCTACAATAGATGCAGTTTTCTTGGAAATTCTCAATACTCAATAGTATCGATTGCAATAGATTTTTGTCCTTAATATTATGTTCCTAACTACGTTCCAAATATAACATACACACAACTGGAAAAAAATATTAAAAAAGATAAACAATCTTTAGAAGCAAAGTCTTAATTTGGTTCAATGACCTCTAAGCAATAGAAATGAAAACACAATTCAGCTTTCAGATGTGTTTCTAGCACCGACTTTCCTGTTGACTCTTATTTTTGATTAAATTTTCATTTATTCTCCAAAATATAAAGCATTGCGTGAAATAGAAGCTTCACCCCCATACATCCTGATTTTAGATGGCACCGTGGCTTTTGTGCAACGATGCAGTCATGCAAGGGGTAAATTAGATATTTAATTAATGTAGTGGCGTGTACATTTATTAATTTCACACGTGACCCTGGCGGCGACAGTTTCCGGGATGTTTCTTTGTCCGGAGTCTCGATCGATGTCCGGAGCCAGGTACGAGCATTGTCTTAGTCAGTAGTGTGAACAAGAGGTAAGTTGTTAATTCCAACTGGGTTGTCTGCAACATTTATAAGGCGTGAAGAAAACAACGCCTTCAAAAGATAAGCTACGAGATGTCCATTCCTTTTCTACGAGTATTAGTTAACAAATTTGGTAACAAAAACGAAGCACTGTCGTCAAGTGTTGTTTTTTAACAAATGTCAAGAACGATGTGTTCAAAACAGAAGCTTCAAGAGTGTAAAAATCAACTGAAAGCTACATAATTGCTTGAGTTGTTACAGGCAACCAAAGGTCATTACAATCGGTGATAAGGCTTTCTTATTGTAATAAAAGAAAACGCATTTATAAGTAATATTTAAATACAAAACAGTGGTTTTATTTCGTTCACTGGAAATATCTGCTACATAAAAACAGGGGCGTAACTAGAAAGTTTTAAACAAGGAAGCTGCGGTTGCTATAACCTCCAAAAAATAAATCAAAAACGAACTGCAACCACAAAATTTTAAGTTAAGACATAAAAATGGAAAGTTATTTATGGTATGGCTGGAAAGAACAAGGGGTTATCTTTGAACTGTGTCGGTTATCTCTGTTAACGATTTGGAAAACAAATAAGAACGCTATACAATTATATATTGATTGCGTCTAAGACGACTTTATGATCAACATCATTATCATCCTCATCAACAACAAGATTTAGGCCATTTGACCTGACCTGGCTCTCTATACATTTCATCTTTTTATGGACCTGCCGACGTTTGTTTTTCCCATAGGTTTGTATTTCTTTGCTTTCTGGGGCAGCCTGTTCTCTGGCATCCTCTCTATGTGATATTTCCAGTTTTCTCTATATTTTATAGTTAAGTTCATTTGCACTGTCTACTTCTAGTTCCGACTTTATAACAAATATAATTAACTCATCTCTTTAACACGTAAACGTATTCCAAACATTTAAATTTAATACTCAGTAATGTTGGTTTTTAACTTATTATTCTTATTCTACTTGTTTGTATACCAGGTCTGCAAGAATTCTCGGTATTTTGTAATACCCCTACGGTAAACTGCCGATTAGCGCATAAAGCAGAAACTTAAAAGATACATAATATAGAAATTTCCTGGCTATTAATACAAAATCCTTCGTCAATGTCAAGGCTATACCACGCGAAAATATGAGATTCAAATATATATATATATATATTATACATACATAAAGATATCCCAGAAGTATGAAAGTATTGAAGCTTCTGAAGCAAGGTATCGAAATACCAAAAATATCAGAGTATTACAAATACTGAAAATATTGAAGTATGGAAAAATCACAAATATATGGAATATTTATTGCCTTAAGCCGAATGGCACATTATCTTCTATAACATATATCTGGGGTGTTGTGTGCTGCAAATACTTTTTTAAATACTCTTACTATCTGGGATGATGCTTTAGTTTGATGTTTGACTAATTCGATCCATTTCGAATAGTAGTCGATTATAACTAAGTAATCTTTCCCTCCACATTACAATACATCACTGGCCACTTTTTCAAATAGGTACTTTGAGGCTTCATGTGGTAGCAATTTAACTTTAACTTATATTTTTCAAGTATCCTACACCTCAGTATCATGTTTTCGATATGTTTATTGGTACTAAACCCTTCTAAGAAGTCGTGAATGTGTTAGGGTCAGAATATCAAACTCCTCATAGCCGTGCTAGAGAAACTTAGCTCGGTCTGGGGAGAAACCTCTAAATCTATTAATACGAATGCTTGCAAGGTACTCCAGACTTAGAAGGCACCTAAACCTATTAGGTGTCGAGGAGGATCCGACAGTTAAGGCATGAGAAAACCGCCCTCCACTTTCTAGGAGAATGTGCAGCATCTATGCGGCTGAGGCACTAAGTCTTTGGTTCGAGGGCGCTTCGCATCAGAGAGTTAAACTTCCTTATTTGAACAGACATTAGAGGTCAGGAACGTTCTGTAAGAGAGAAGAAGAAGATAAAAGGGAAAGTACTGATGGTTAAGAGGAAACCAGAGTTTAGTAAAAAGGACCTACTTGTTGGGCACCTCAAGCCTGCTCACAGGTCAGAATATCAATAATATAGGAATCATTAAGAAATAATATAAACACACTCATGATCATCATGGGCTAATGACCATGCGCGTCCACTGTAGGACAAAAGCCTTCCTGCACCTACACTTCTTCTTTTCCTGAGCTATTCCGACCCAGTTACTTGCGATAAAACGTGGTATATTGTCAACTTATCGTGTTGGTGGTTATCCAGGGAATCTTTTGTTAACTCTCGGTCGTCACTGTATTATGATTCGTTCCGTCAATCTATGATTTGTCATTCTTGCAACGTGTCCCGCCCAGTTCCACTCATTGTTGATATTCTCATGTGTACAAAGTGGTTCACTTTCGTTTGTTCCCTGATCCATTCATTTTTATTTAGGCCTATTAGAGTTATTCCTAGCATTGTGAGTTCCGTGCAGGATGCAGGTTGCTTTCTTTTAGATGTTCTTACATGTATGTATTTTTCGTATAGTTTGCAGTCTTTAAGAGCGTTTATGACTACCCATGTCTCGACGGTACTGAACGGCTTTTCGTAGTCCACAAAGTTATAATGTAGAGAAATATATCACAAAAGGTTTCTAGATTAAGTAGGGAAATTTATTCAATTGATGTGCCATGTAAAATTAATACTATGTATCTAATAAACTACTAATTGCAATGTAGTTAGCTATATATATATATATATATATATATATGTCTCAACTATTGATGCCACTAGCTTTTCACAAATCCTTTACTTCACCATCCTGGTACCATACTTTGATGACACTTTCTATCATTTTGGTTTGCGTCGTTCAACCCATCTTAGTCATGCTTGCTTTAATAGTGGCCCGCGAATTTTCAATGGGGTTCAGTTCGGGTGAATTTCCTCGCCACTCCAATATCTCCAAATGTTGCTGGGCAAAGAGGTTTAAACTCGTGGCATAGAGCCAGATCAGGTTGAAATACTCAACCGCCGTTAGGAAACAGCTTCCGCAACGTTGGGATCATTTTTGCCTCCAGAACGCCTATGTACTTTTTCTGTCCATCATTTGTTCAATGGATTGAAGAGTCTGCGGCCCAGAAGCTGTGAAACATCACCAAAACATAACCTTGGGGGACTGCTGGATGTGGCCGGATCGAAGAGGTTCCCTAGGCGAACGGTGGACGAAATTTGACGTGTAGCCATGCATCATAATGTTGATTTCGTCGTAATATCACTTCTTCCCTATTCTTCACAGTCCAGTCTCAATATTTCTTTGTCCAGGGTGACTTTTTCGCTTCATAGCGGGTACTTTTTGGAGAGACGTTGAACCCGGCGGCCACATCCCCATGGAGATTAACTCTTTAAAATTTGTTTTCAATTTTAATCGCTGTGTATATTCCAGCATCGAATTCGGATTTAAGTTATAATATAAAAATAAATAATAATAATAATATGTAGGATATCCTATTTACAATTAGGAAGTTGGGATTGGAGAAACTGAAATTTGGGATTTCTGTATGTTGCTTGTACTAATTTTGCTTCTTCTTCTTCTTCTTTCTTCTTCTTCTTCTTCTTCTTCTTCTACTTCTTCTTCTTCTTCCTCATCTTCTGATTATAGGCCAACGAGTTAATTGCCTACAACGACAGAGGTTCTGTGAGCACTGTTTGCACGTATGTCGGACAGCAGGCTAACCTGACCCACCGAATAGAGAAGAAAAGTTCTACTACATGGTTTAAGATTATCAAAGATATTCGTATGACAACCGGGACCTACGGTTTTACGTACCCTCCGAAGTACGACCTGTTGCATGTACCACTATGTTAATTCCATCTAAATAATCAGTTTTATTGCACCAATGGTGTTGCTACAAAATACGGAAGATTTCACTTATATGTTTTCTAACAAGCAGTGGTCTTTCAACTATGGGTAGCGAACCACTGATTAAACGTGAGTCACGAACCAAAGAAACATTAAATTCCGAAGATTTGGAGCATCTAAACGTTAAACCAATACGCTCCTCGGCCCATTCAAGGAATATCGAATTTTTGGTTTAATAAGAAATCGCGTCTTGGAACAGTTTTGCTCTAATCAACGCTTAATTCGCAAATAATTATACATTTTTCATGAATTATTGGCTTATGTTGTATTTTTAACCCATGAGGTATCAAACCAAGCCCATTGTCCAACTACGGCCCTGCTGCTGTTCTGTTTTTATACATTAAACTTCTTTATTTTCAAACTACACCACTGCGCTTTACAGCCGAAAATTAAATCAAAAACTGTAGATTTTGTCAATTCGAATGTCGATCTCTTGCTACCGTAAACTAAATTTGGCTTTCAAGCGAAATTGCTGGCTGTGCTTCCAAGACGACCGAGGATGTTCCTCGAAGTGGTACCTGTAAGATACATTTCAGAAATAAGTAATCCGCACAGACAGGTGGGCACCAAGCTGTGACGTTGTGCTAAAAAATACTTTCGTTGCACTAAAAATAAATTTAAATGCTTGCTTAGTGTTCTCGCAGGCAGGCTTAGGCAGTGGCGTAGCGTTGGAAATTTAGTTTCTACAGAGGACTACTTCTGTTCATAGAATAGTTATACAGTATTTAGTTTACACGGGGTTAGATAGGGGTGGAAAGGCAGCCCCCCTTCCGGGAAAATATTGGATGAAACTTTTCTATTTATTATAAATTAAAAAGAAACATATAAGCCAGTAGATGGTGGTGGTATGATATTACCTATTTTTTATATACGTTTCGATCTAAAACATTTAATCTAGGGATTGTATTTAAAAGGTTGTTTCTTTTTTGACAAGGTAGTCAGAACTCTTTTTGGGCCTAAAATCCTGTTAATCCTGATTTTTGATTGAATTTTATTTCAAGTTCTGTTTTTAATTGCAGATCGATGTTCTAATCTCTCCTGTTACTGAATTTTTCAATACATATAAAATAAAAGCAATTTTTATTGTAAAAAAAATTATTATATAACACCGGTAACGCACATTGAATCTTTTTTATCAGACTAATTTGAAAAGTTCTCGGAATGTAATTCCTAAATTATTAGAAACTGTTTCATCTGTTATCTGAGCAAACATAAAATATCATATCATTTTGCCAAGTAGTTGTATGTATACACTTATACAGCTTTCTGAATGAAAGTAATGGTGGCTTTTATATAAAAAAAAAACAGAATTGGAGTTGCAATTAAATATTTTGTTAAAGATTCTTTTCTCTAATGGAAATAATAAAATGTAAAATAATTTCACGGACTTCTTTATTTTCGACTATGTTGTTTGTTTGTTTGGATTGGGCGAGATCTAGTACGGGGTTTTCCAAGCATTTAACTATGAATTTTGTCTGTTGGGGGTAGTTCCAACCCTAGTAGTAATTTTTAGCGTGTGGCATGGAACCTACGGATTTACATCTTATCCGATAGAAGGTGCAGTTTCCGAATTTCTTCTCTAAAAAAATCACACCGACCCCAGTCAAATTCGAACCCCCGTTCCTTGGATCTATAGGCATAAGAGTATGCTTGTGAGCGTTTGGAAGAGGACTCTGGCAAGTGAATGTCCAGAAAATGTAAAAACACCAGAAATTATTGACCACCTGCAAGATATGGTTTTAGAAGATTCTCATTAATGAATTCCAAATGTAAAAGTATTTAAAATTATGAAAATTTAGCTATGGAAAGCTGTCCAAAAAATAGCTGCCACGCTTAGTAGCAATTGATCAAAAACGAATTGGAATACAAATGTCTCAAGAGTGTTTGGGCAGTTTGAAGACGAATGCAACCCAGTTTTTTTGACGAAACGTAAAGGGATACTACTGAAAAATAAAATGGAAAGATATCTAAAATTTTGAAAAGTTATCTATGGAAAGCTGTCCAAAAAATAGCTGCCACGCTTAGAAGCAATTGATCAAAAACGAATTCAAATGCAAATGTCTCAAAAGTGTTTGGGCGGTTTGAAGACCATACACCCCAGTTTTTTGACGAAATGTAAAGGGATACTACTGAAAAATAAAATGGAAAAATATCTACAATTTTGAAAATTTTGAAATGTTAGCTATGGAAAGTCATCCAAAGAATAGCTGCCACGCTTAGAAGCAATTGATCAAAAACGAATTCGCATACAAGCGTCGCAAGAGTGTTTAGGCAGTTTGAAAACGAATACAACCCAGTTTTATTGACGAAATGTAAAGAGTTACTACTGACAGATTACATTGCAAAGGTTTTAACAAGTAAGACGCTAAGCTTTTCATCCAGGACTAAAATATGTATTGTAGCGGACCGCATTTGCCATTATATGTATATTATTACCGATAGTCGGACTTTGGGACATTATGCTCATAATTTTCATTTTTAATCTATACTCGCATACAGATTTCATGTTAAATGTAACTAAATGCTAATGAATATTAGTTGGAGTTTGGAAATCACGCTTCAATGATCTTTGGAATGGCCGTTCCGTCACACATATTTATTTTTGTAAAGGGGCTGTCCTTTACGGGTACACTTAATTTATGAGGGCAACAACCACAAAATAAATATCCACTTTCATGTACAATGAATGGAATTATAAAACAACTACACATTCCATAGTTGAATGTTATAATTCCATTTTGAAAATATTTGTTTGCAGCTTCTTTCTTCCAGCTATTTTATTGCAGGTAAAAATATGACTTCGAATTAGTGATCTCAAGTACGTAGGATTCTCCACAACAGCTGTTTTTAGCGCGGTCTAAATTATTACTTTTTTTGCCGAACTAAACCCTTATGGGTGAAATTCCACGCATGGACGTGTTAATTATATACCAAATTTATTAGGATCTGAGG